>JAUUDW010128039.1:0-15283 GCA_032361385.1 Panulirus guttatus | reverse complement strand
AAAGAATTGTATAAGTTTGGAGAAATATTTGCCATCCAGCTCTGATGGAGTGAAAAGGCATACCTAATATAAATAAAGATATAAGTATGCAAGTAAAAAGATGAGCAAACAGACAGACAGACAGATGTACAGATTAATGAATAGACAGATAATTAATTAGGGACTAACAAGACATGGTATTACATGCACTAACAGAGCTCATTTGACCAGAATGATTATCAAAACATCAGTAAAAGAAAAGTTGCTTAGCATACATTCCTTGGATAAAAGATCCAACATTAACTGACATCATTCAAATTTCTCTCGCCATAATATACTTGACATGCTAAAAAGATATGGGATATGTAAATGGGGATAATAGTTAATTATTTAGATTATACTTAAGCATTATGCTACACAAGTGGAAGACATTTCGCCTACACGATTCCAAGTCAAGCCATTTGACAAGAACCCGGCCCATCGCTTGAGTAATAATAATCACTCAACAGCCACACCTTAAGTAATATGACCTTGGATACATGCTATAAGAGTTTCAGCAATAGGCTTCAGGTAAAAGTATTTACTGTTAACAGGTGGAAATTTTTCACCACTCTAGGAAACTGCAGCACATGTAATAATAAATTACAAATCTAATTTAAGGCCCTGTACTGGTCAATCCAAATAGATAAAATCTATGTTCAGACTAACTTCAAGTAAATACATAATATAAAAAGTCAGGACAACTCAAATGGTCTGCGTGAATTTTACACTATCCCAATAACCTTTAAAACACTGAGGATCTTAATTCTAAAGGCTGGGATATATTTCATACATTACTAGATCAGGCCAAGACCATTCATCAGACCAGCTCGAATATGTTTATATCTCCGAAACCATCAGAATGTTTGGGGACAGATTATTTACCCATAACCAAGCACATCCTAAGAAATGTTACTCTTTTTTAGATCAGGGATTTGTCCTTCACAAGCTGTCAATCTACACAGCTTAATCTAAGTCTGGGTCGAGCTATATTTACTGCAGCATGGAAACACTGTTAGACCCCGACCTCTTTGCATTACGTGACAAATGTCCTACAAGATATGCTCCTATCTGTTTTCTCTAGTATCTATATCAAAACATCTGAGAATTAAAAACATCTGAAGCTCATTTATTATATTTCTAAACCTAAAACAGTATGAATTATACAATGTGCAGAGGTCATTACAAACCTACACACAACTACTCATAAAATCCCATGTCTACTGCCACCAATCTTTTATCTAAATTATGATTATTAGTGAGACTATGAGATTATCTTGGTGAGGACAAAAATCTGTTGTGGTAAAACGAAAGATACTTAATCTAGTAACTGCATCAACAAGATTAGGTATAACAAATGGACGAATGAGAGCTTTTCAGTCTGACAAAAAGAGATACTGAACAAGTCAAAAACCATAATACTAACTTGCTCAAGGAAAATTCTAAAAACTTGGCCTTATAAAAAATCTTTGTCCATTTTTTAATCACTAAACTGCTTGTGAAATCTCATCAAGCAAATAAGTCCATTTAATACTGCATTCACAAGAGGATTATTACTGTAAGCAGTGCACAATCCCTTTATCATTAAAAAAAAATTTACATATCAAAATAATATACTTTTCCTCTACTGATTCTTTCCAAATGAATTCTAGAAAGACTAGAGTAGAATGCCTCCCATACTGGAAAGGTAGCTACATAAAAAACTGAGTTTTAAAGATGCAAAATTTACCATGAAATTTCAGGTGTTATAACCAATATCATGAAAATTAATTATCATATCAAATGAGTCTAGCACTGGCTACAGGGCAATAAGTATATATAAATGACATCATATTGTAGTTAGGTGAGGAAGAAGATGTTACAGAAGGAATCAGATTTCATCCAGTCAAAGACTTATTTCTAATTTACCCTTGTGTTTTCAATCTAATTCCTCTAAATAATGTTAAACATCATTACCTCCACCAGTTGTCGGATCAGCTGGGGAGGCAACAGTGTCCTCACTGCTGTTCATCCGTAAGTCAATTACACCTTTGGAACATTTTTTTGGACGACGCGAACCTGCAAGAGAAAATTGAACACAATGTACAAAATGACTGGTAAAAAGAAAGAAATGTGTATGACAGAGACATAAATAGAAAAAAAATTGGAAGTTCTGTAAGGAACATGACAATGACAGTTGGGTACTACTGTATAAATAAATTTTTGAGAACATTTTTTTTCACAGCCATCAACATGGCATGGGAAAAATATGCTCCAATCATGGCCGTCTCAGGTCAGAGGAAATTAGTGTAAGAGAATGAATTAAACAATTAATCAGAGCTCATTTGGTGTCTGTAGACCACAATCTTAATGGCAGAAAGGTAATAGAAAGATGGAAAGATGGAAGACAGTTTCACAGCTTCACTGGTCAAGGTGGTCAATCCTTGTGTGACTGGTCTCCACATAAAGACTATGGGAAGCAGCAGACAACCATGAGTGATGTGTCTAAGCTTTGGTAACAGAGGCACATGCAGGCACCTCATGTAAGCAGAGGCCAAAGTAATATCTGCATGACTAGGAAAGGGAAGCAACATCAGAGTGGACAGAGAGATATGGATGAAGAGAGGTGGTGCTTGCAGAATTAATGATACACAAGGTTTTGCATTCCACTGTGCTTAATAAGAGAATGAGGAAGAATCACCCTATACATGTGAGCAGTACTCCATACAGGATTGAATAAGACTCACATACATATGAAACAGCTGCTCAAAAGAAAAATAATCATGGCACAAACAACAGATCCAAAAGTAGATTTTGTAATACTGATTAAGTGGGGTTTTTAGGGAAGAGTGAATAATGTGGTTATGCCCAACATAACCATATTGAATTAAGTTTTATTCATCGTACCTACAAAAAGACATAGACAGAATGGAAAGAGTACAGCGTCAAGTAACCAAGATGATTCCTGGACCGAGTAACAAATCCTATGAGATGAGATTAAGTGACGATTCTATTTAGCTTAGAAAAAGAGAAGGTTAAGAGGTGATCTAATGCAAATATTCATAATCATTAAAGGCTTTAATGATCTCAATGAAATAGCTACTTGTGGATTGTTAACATATGGAATGATTTACCAATCAGAGAAGTTGGAAGCAGTTCCATGAATATATTTAAATATAGACTTGATAAACATTTTCTTTAAATCCACAAATGATTGTTTGCACCTCCTCAGCTATGCCATAAGTTCACAGGTCTTCGTCTTTGAAAAAATCTGTGCCTTTCTACTCCCAACACATTAATCCATAAGTTTCTTCTCTTCCACTATTAGAAACAGCCTTATTAGGACCCAGTGGTCTGTTGCTGTTTGAATTCACCTGTATTCATTTGTAATTCAAAACAGCAGCTCATTTTCACTGGAGATTTTTTGATAGTTGCTTACTCCAACTCTCATATGCCCTCTGTTTCAGCCTCTGCACTCACCCCTTGTTCTTTTTCCATATTCTTTTTTATATCTCTCAATCGTTCTTATTCCTTCCCAGTAAGTACTAGGTACTGGTGTCTCTTCACACAAGTGTTTTTTCAAAGCTCATTACCTTTTACCACCCCTTCTGGCTAATATAATTTTTTCTTTTCCTAAAGTCTTTGCGAATCTTTACCCTCATCTCTATCAAGTATGATCAGACATCCCACCAGCTGCCCTTCACAGCACACTCACATCCAGGAGTCTCGAAACTGAGTGTCAATCAATTCTTATATAATCCAGTCATGCATGCTTACCATATACCCAACTTATTTATGTATATTTTTATATATACCTCTCTTTAAACCATGTATTCCCAGCCACCAGCCCTTTTTCAGCATGCGACTCCATAATCTGTTCAGCATTGTCGTTCACATCATAGAGTACCCCATGCTCTCCAGTTATACTCTCATTTGCTACATTATCCACTGTCATTTTCAAATCACGCATATTTGATAACCAGTCCCTTGCATCAAAACTGCTGACATATTGCCACAACACCTTCAACAGAAGTGTTACCCCTTCCATAGCTCTTGCCTTCACATTTACCTGTGACTTTACACCTTTGATATTACCAAACCAATAATCCTCTTGCCTCTTTATCTTTGTTTCACAAGAAGCTAGAACATCCAAGTTCCTTTCCTCAAACATTCTACTCATCTCTCTCATCTCCTTTTGGTTATATCAACCCTCATTTAGACAACCAAGCCTAAACCTTTGAGGAAGATGACCACTCCTTGCTTGGCTCTCTCTCTCTCTCTCTCTCTCTCTCTCTCTCTCTCTCTCTCTCCCGCCCTCCCGCCCCCCTCTCTCTCTCTCTCTCTCTCTCTCTCTCTCTCTCTCTCTCTCTGGAAATTGAAATACAAGAATGGGAGGGCTCTAGCCCCTTCTCCTGCCCCCATTAGTTGCCTTCAGTCACATGCCAAGAATGGGTGGGAAGTTTTCTTTCTTCCCTATTCCCTGGGGATAATTTTGGTATTTATGATACTGCAATGATAATGATAATTATAGTGATGATGGTTTAATGAATTAAATGCAACCTGAGGCTATATGTGGGAAAGTGCACAGTAATGACAAGAGATGTAAAGTTAAACAGACAGTCCCTAATTAAATATTAGGGTTGGCAGTTATCCGATTAATGAGGTTGAGATGAGGCTGTTCTTTGAGTGGATTGTTGAATGTAGGATGGGCTGATTGTAGTTGAAGTGTTGAACAGCAATTTGGGCACCAGGTGTCTTTGGTGGCAGGAATGAGAGGGAGATGATAGAGTGTGGTGCAGTAGCTTCTTCCTGAACTGGCAGATGAGGTCCTGGTGATGGAAAGAGAGCTGGGAGATCCATATGTGTAGAGCCTCTTGATAGTTGGTTTAAGGACTGTGGATTGCTTGCCCCTTTTCTCTACCTTTAGTAGCCCCTTTTTTTTGATGTATAGGGAGGAAAGCCATGCATAGTTGAGTTTGGGAGGAATGAAAGCTGGTTATACTCAAATGAACTTGAATTTAAGCATGGGGAGTCCAAGTCTCTTGAATCTTTGAATAATGTAGAGATGATAGCTTGACAATTTAATGATTATGCAGATGTCCCTCTTTAATCTTAGTTCATTATTGGGAGTGAGACTGAGTAGCTTGGTGGATTTTTTAGTGGAGGTTAGGATTTACTCTGATATTAGGGATGGTAGAGGGTTGGAAGTGAGGCTAATGTGCATGACTTCATGGTTGGTTTGGTTGATGGTGATGCTTATAGGGTCCTGCTCTGGAGTGTTGTTAGGAGAGCTATTGACAACACTGACACTAATGATAGAGTTATTGAGCAGGTGCATTCTTGAGGGGATTCACGAATGAAGTTGAGTAAGCTTAAAGATTGCATCTTTCTGCTCATTTAGATGATAGATGAGGAGCTGGAAGGTCGAGATGGGCCATGTGATATTTGCAGCATAATGAAACTCACTGAGTGAGTCTGCACTTATAGTAAGGGTGTGGAAAACATTAAGTACAGTAAACCATGGATTTAACAGACTAATGGGGAAGGGGTATCCGTTAATGCCAGAAGTCCGTTAAATCTAATGTAACCTATGGGCCATTTTTAATACAATATACAGTAATAAAATATACAGTTCACATGCTTTCTTGTAACTCCTCCATCACTTGATG
Organism: Panulirus guttatus; assembly: GCA_032361385.1. Taxonomy (NCBI): domain Eukaryota; kingdom Metazoa; phylum Arthropoda; class Malacostraca; order Decapoda; family Palinuridae; genus Panulirus; species Panulirus guttatus. The sequence continues at coordinate 9,617 of JAUUDW010128039.1, read as the reverse complement.
CCATTTTGAATTGTAAGGATTGCAAAGTTATTTAATAAATTAAGTCACAATTCTCTGTATACAACCTCACTGCATGATAGCTTGAGGCAGACTGAGACCGAAACAAAGCGAGTCTACCCCACGCTACTAAAAACAAGTGCAGTATGAAATGTACATGGTGCAGCATTTGAGATTTTTGAATTAATGTATTATTATTTTTCCAATCCGTTAAATCCGAAATCCGTTATATTGGGGTCCGTGAAATCGAGGGTTTACTTTATTAAGGAATTTTAACAAAATGAGAATACAGGAGGGGAACCAAATGAAGGCCATGTTTTTGCTCTTTATATTCTTTGAGAATGTAGTTACAGAGATTTACAAGTTAGTGGGATTTCATCATGTTCATAGTTTTTAAGAGATTTAAGAAATAGGGGTAAAGTGCCCTTCAGACTCGAGTGAAAATGCCTATTTTGGGTATTTTGAATAGTATTGAAACTGAGGAGTGATGAGTGGAATTGTGGGTTTTAAAAGTATAAAGTTCATATCTTTGTAAGTTGCATATATTTCCAGGATGTGAAGGATGTGAACATCTGATAGCAGAGTACTGTTGATATCAGAAATGAGTCTTAGTGTGTGCTACTATACAGGTATTTGATATTTAGGGTGTGCTACTGTACAGTTATTTAAGATTCATGTGGGTTTACAGTTGTCTGAATGTTTGATTTTTACACATTTAGAAATTCAGACCTCATATTTGAAAAGTGGCCTTGAATTGCTGTATGATCCTAAATCTCAACTTTAGGGCCTGAAAGGAAATAGTCCAAAAGGTATATTTTCTGTAAAGTGTATTCTTCATCCTCTGAGTTATCCTTTTATTATTATTATGAAATCAATACCATGATTTTAGATTATATTTCTTGGGAACTCAAAATTTATGTTTATGTGTAAGGTAACGCTCCAGTAGAAATGTGAAACAGTTGTCTTATTAAATCTGAAGACGTTTGAAAAATGTTTAAATTTTGACCTTGTAGTACCAGTCTTCCTATCTGTCTATATCTCTGATGCCTAATTTCCTCCTGGAACTCCCATCAATGGCATGGCCACTGTAAAAGATACTCTACTTATCCTTTTCCTTTCATGCCTCCCTCGCATACACCATTCCAAGCATTCTTCCACCATTTCTCTCTGTCCAGAACTCCTTCACTCTTTGTCCCTATGTTGCAGGTTGTATTCCTCTCACACCAGCCTCTTTAGTCATACTGTTAAACTGTCGGCTCCTAAACTCCCTGTCTTAAATTCTTTCCACATGCCCAAACCAACTTAAAGAATTATGTTTCACACCCTACCACTCCCCAATTCATTCCTTTTGTATTCCTTGCCATACCAGATCTGTCGTACACACCTTCACTTCTTTCTTCATTCCATCCAGTCATACCAAATGCTTCTTTCAAATAGCTCATTCCACAGCCTGGATTCTTTACCTCAGTGTCTCATTCCTTGACCATGTTTTGGCTGCATAGGTCAGTTTTAGGAGGACCGTGCTGTCCCTTAATTCTTTCTTAACTATCATACTTACACCTCTGATCATACACCTCTGATCATAATTGTTCTGTGTAGGGTACCCTTATCTTTCTTTTCATTTTTTTTTTCCTTTATTTTGAAGGCTCCAGTCATGGACAAAAGTCCACATCAAGGCTGGGCCCTATTTGAAATATAAAGAGAATTAAGAAACAGAAAAAGAAAAGAAGGGAAAGTACTTTCAAATTTTTGAGAAAGTGAAAGACCTGTCTTTTGAAATGTGCCAGATCATAGGTATTGGAAAAGACATGAGAGGGTAGAGAGATCCAAAGCTCTGACTTGTAGGGAAAGAAGCAGTTATCAAAACGGCACACCACCAAACTTACCCAAGATAATTCTTAAGATACTTAGATTCTGTTTCCTCTTCCATTTTTCCCCTTATATCTGTAACACAGTTTAGTACTTTTTTTTTCTCACTCTTTAGGGCTTTGCAGAATCTATACTTTCTGCTACATGTTTCTTATCAGACATCATTACTTTACTTTCACTGATTATCTTGAATTGCTTATGCATACATCATAAAACAATAATTTATCTTGAATTGCTTGTGCAGACATCGCAAAACACTTACAACCTTTTGTAGCTCCTCCTCATTCTCAGCAAACAACACAATATCATTCACAGTCAGGCTTGTCACTTGCCATCATACCTCACCACCTCACTTCATCTCTACTCCCTCTTTCCCTCTTTGTGTGTTCAAAAAGTTATGTTGATATCACACACCTCTGCTTCACACCTATGTGTAGTCTGTAATGTTTGCTCAACTCTCTTAAAACCCTCTTGCTCCTCACTTATTCTGCATTCATTCACTGATGAACTGAAAATAGCATGAGCATGATACTGTTTAATTTGAGAACCTCTTCATTGTTACTGAGAAACAGTTGTATAATCATAACAAAAATGTGAAGCATTACTCTGATCACAATAATCTTTGTTAAACAGTTGTATAGGCTTGTCACTTGCCACCATACCTCACCACCACACTTATCTCTACTCCCTCTTTCCCTTTTCATGTGTTCAAAAAGTCATGGTGATATCACACACCTCTGCTTCACACCTACGTGTAGTCTGTAACGTTTGCTCAACTCTCTTAAAACCCTCTTGCTCCTCACTTATTCTGCATTCATTCATAGGTGACCTGAAAATAGCATGAGTGTGGTACTGTTTAATTTGAGAACCCCTTCATTGTTGTTGAGAAACAGTGGTATAATCATAACAAAAATGTGAAGCATTACTCTGATCACAATAATCTTTGTTAAACATTTGTATAATCATAACAAAAATGTGAAGCATTACTCTGATCACAATAATCTTTGTTAAACTGTTGTATAATCATAACAAAAATGTGAAGCATTATTCTGATCACAATACTCTTTGTTTAAAATTTGTGAAATGTTAATTGGAAAATAGGTAGTACATGCAGATTCTGAGTATGAGAATGAGAATCTAAAGAAGTTGAAATACTTTGTATCATCTTCCACTTCCTTTAAAGTGGTTCCTACTGGCTAAGAATGGCTGACTAGTCAGGGAACATGCCACAGTGACTAGCTTATTCAGTGTTATAGTTGGTAACACCTTAACTTACTTAAGGTTTAAGCCTACAGCTTTTTGCTGTGGTAGCATTTAACCAATGAGGTCAGTAGGTGCTGCTACTGTAAATAGACTCAAAATTGGGGAACTTTTCAAGTTTTCTAGAGTATCCAAGTCTCGCCTCACCTTCTCATGGTGATCTTGTTAATATGCCCTTTAAGGGTGGAACTAAAGGGGGAGGTGTTACCCATCTCCATTAGGGCAGCCCTTTTAGATACAGACAAACACCTGAGGTGTGTTGGTATGTTTTACTTTTTTGGACTATTTTGGATCCTCGCTGCCTCTGGGAACACTGTGCTGGAGTTGCCCTCTGCCAGTGGCCAGTCAAGGGTGAGGTACAAAAGGCTAAGAAGTGGCACTTGAGTCTACCAGTTTTGCTGAGGAGTAAAAGAGATAAGTGAATGAGGGTGATGACATTTAATGTAAATGGGATAACTAGTGTTAGAGTAAAGGAGAGAGCTTGTGGAGGAGTTTAAAAGTTGTAGCTTGGATGTGCTGGGGGTTGGAGAAACCCATATTCTGTGTGGAGTGAAAATAGAAATGATGAATGCAAGTTATGGGAGGGCATAGGAGGAGGAGTGGTATGGATGGGAATATGTGAAAATTATGGGGGAAGAGGGAAAGAAGGATATGCAATTCTGCTATCACTGAGAGTGTGGGAGGGTCTTAACGAGCATGGATGGAATGGGTCAAGAATAGTGAGGGTGAAAGGAAAAATTAGATTGTGAAGTATGCATTGATATGTGTATAAGTGCCTGTGAATATGAAGACTGTATGAGGTAAGGATGAAATGAAGCGTTTCTGGAGAAATTTGAGAATGAGAGAAATGTGGTCGTAATGGGTGATATCAGTATAAAAGTGGGATGTGATGAAATTGGTGACATAGTTGGTTAATGGGGAATGCCTGCTGTAAATTAGAAAGGAAGTTATCATATGGATAATTGTGCTAAGATGGGTTTATTCCTTGCAGACACCTTTTTTCAGCACAATATCCACAGATATACATGGATGAGGAGTGATGGAAGAGAAGATTTAGAGGCTTTGTTTGACTGTGTAGCATTGGATGAAAGATTGAGAAAGGCCATTTTAGAGACTAGACTTGTGAGAGGATTCTTTGGAGACTGACCATTTCATGGTTCTTGTGGGGATGAGGATCAGGGAGAAGTGGAGCTATGGTGTAAGGAGGAAAGGAGAGGTAAAAGTGTTGGAAGCGAGAAGATGAACAGGAAAGATGCAGGGAGGAGTATGAAAGGAAGGAAACTGAAAGCTTAGATGGAAATGCAGTGAATGTAGGGATACAGTCATGTTTGTTATTAGTGTTCGAAATCTTTAGGGAATTACTATTAAAGGTTGTAGATTTAGTAGTTGGATGCAAGGTCGTGAGATATAGGAATTAAAAGGGCATGGTGGATGCAAGGGATCAGAAATGCTATGGAAGAGAAGAAAAAGGCTCGATTGGAATGTACCAGTAGAAGTTCAGCAAAGGAGGGGAGAAGAATGTAAAATATGTAAGTGGAATGTTAAGAAGCTGATAGAGAAAAGCAAAGAAAAAGTAGATGAAGATTTGGAAGAAAGTTAAGTGAAAATTTTTGGGATAATAGGAGATTATACTGGAAGGAGGTGAAAAAGGAAAGAGGTGGATGTAAGAGTGGAAATGTTAATGTTTGAAATAAGGAAGGGGAGTTGCTGAGTCAAAAGGAAGAAGTGAAAGAAAGATGGAAAGAGTAGTTTGAATAACTGATGAATGTGGGAGAAGGTGAGGCAGCAGTTGTTACATGCATGGGTATGGAGGATGGAAGGAAGAGGTTACAAGTGCAAGTGCCTGTAGCAAAAAAGGAGGTAAAAAGGGCAATAATGAGGCTGAAGGAAGGAAAGTCACGTGGAGTGATGGGATTATGGCTGAAATGGTGAAGTATGGGGGAGAAAGTGTGATAGAGTGGATGCATCTGGTTTGTCATTCAGTCTGGAAATAGTGTCTGCCTGAGGATTAGATGAAAGCTATTATTGTTCCTTTATTCAAGGAAAAGGTGCTAAGAAAGTTTGTAGCAATTATGGGGAAATAAGTCTGTTAAGTATACCAGGTCGAGTGTATGCAAGATTGTTGATTGATGTAGTGATGGAAGTGACTGAATGCAGAATATGTGAAGACCAAGGGAGTTTTAGGAAAGGTTGACCTCCACAGCTAAAATATTGGACATGGAATGAGTCACAGAGTTCAAAAATCCTGGCTGTAGAAATGAGCTATTTGAGAAGAGCATGTGGTGTTACTTGATGGAATGGAGAAAGAAATAAAGGGATATATTAGATATGTGGTATGGCAGAGAATGCAAAGGGTATGAATTGTGGAGTGGTAGAGTGGATGAAACTTAATACTTTGAGGTGGTTTGGGCATGTAGAAAGAATTCAAGACTGGGAGTTTACAAGGAGAATGTGTGATAGTACAATGAAAGAGGTTGGTGTGAGAGGAAGACCACCTGTGATATGGAGAAATACCGTGGAAGAATACTGGAGGGTGAGAAATAGTGGAAGAATGCGTGGAATGGTGTATGTGAGGGAGGCATGTAAGGACAGAGGTAAGTGAAGACTCTTTTGCCGTGGCCACCTCTTGATGAAAGTTCCCAGAAGGAATGGGCGTCTGAGGTATAGATAGACAGATAAGCCTACATTTCATCACTTAGTTTGAAAGAACACAATACTGTAGTATAAGTTATTGAGAACTCTGATATTGTTTTTTTTTTCTTTAATTCCTGTAAGCATGGGAACTTCAGTTATGTATTTCTCCTTTATAACAGGACCACCACCTGCCTCCCCTTATGGGGCTGCAGCACCAGGTGTTAGCTATGCACAGATGATCACCCCAACTGCTCCACCATCTTATGTGGAGAGTTTGAACCATCCAGTTGTTGCTGGTCCTCCTGGTATCCCACCCCAGTATTCACCATATGTCACTCAAGCCACAGCTGCAGCTGCTTCAGCTGGTTCACTGCAGAATTACAAGGTAGGTGGTGTACTATTTAAGATATGAATAAAGAGATGATGTTAGTCATTACGTAGGAATTTATTGGAAGGATTTTGTTTGAAGTATTTAAGAATAAGTGCATGCAAACATTTTTTGATACCCTGTGGATGCAGGGCTAATTTGAACTTGACTTAATTTGACTAATAGTGTAGCAATGAATAATAAAAGTCTCTCACAGTCAGTATTGTACACCCCCAGGTGAATCCTGAAAACTAACTCAGTAGTTTGAACTTTAGATCATAGTTGTGTGCAGTTTTAGCTTTTAATTTTTTTAGGTACAGATTTTATGCTTATTACTGTAATGAGTTTAACAAAACCACATGATTCAGTACCATTATTTTTATTTTGATGTTGTTCCTTGCTTATGTAGACAAATTTGCCCCGATTGTGCATATTGCAGTGAGCTGCACAGAGAATTAGTCAGGGAGTTCTAAAATTGGTGTACTTATATCTAGGGAGAAGAAAGGATGCCTAATGCAGTAGGGGATCATTTGCCTAACAGCTTAATGCTCCCATGCAAGTTTTACAGATATATGTATTAATATCACTTAAAAAATCCTTTTGATACTGTCCCTTTTTAGGTGCATTTTTTGACTATGTTCGGTACAAGGGAATGGCTTTAACTACTAAGAGAATATGTGTTGTAAAGTGTGTGAAATGCTTGGGTGCATCATTGGAAATGTATAAAGTGAATGTTTTACTGTAAACCATTTGCATGGATTTTTGATTTTGCTGATGTTAGTGGTTACATCTGGTGTATATCTTAGAATGTTAAATATTGAGCATTTTGTGCAATGCACTTTGTTGATTGCCTCTTTGTATAGCACTTCCGGTCATGCCGTTTGTATAGTGCTTCTAGCCTTCAGTTTGTTAGCAGAATTCATTTAACTAACATGATAATATTACATGAAATTTTACTTGAGCTCTCAGAAAATACTAGCATCAGTTTTCCTTCAGTTTGAAAAAATGGCAGTATAACTAGAAATAGAATTGTTATTCTTAGCTGAAGTAAATGTCTTTCCTCAACTATATCTTTTGTATTGGTAATTGTAAGGCACTCTGTGTTGCATGTCACGTGGAATTGATTGATTAAAGAAGAATTGGATAGGTAAACAGCAATGAAATGGCAGCAAAGACAAGCAAGCAAGCAAGCATCTCTTAAAAGGTGTGTGTGTGTGTGTGAGTACTATTTGTGTTATGGAGAAAGAGTTTCAAACTCTTGTTAGCCCCTCTCCTACCTTTGTATGTATGTACCACATCTCTACTTTAATGTATGTTTGCACACAGTCACACTGCGGTCTAAACTAGGCATCCATTTATTGAGCAACCCTATGGAAAGGATGAACACCTGGATTGGTTGTAGGATGACTGCCACTCCCAGGGTTTGAACTTTTGAGGTCCAACCCTGGGCTGGCCTGTGCTGACTTGTGCTCAGTAATGCTAACCATTACACCACGAAGGCCCCTGTGTGTGTGTGTGTGTGTGTGTGTGTGTGTGTGTGTGTGTGTGTGTGTTTGTGTGATTACCTACTTGTTATTACCTATTTAACCCTATGGGAAGGGAGTTTTACACTCATTAGGCCCACATCTTAACCTGTAGGGAGGGAGTTTTACACTTGTTAGGCCCCATCTCTTGAACATTTTCTATCTTACAGCGGCTTCAGTTTATCTATGCTATCTGCATTAACCATGGCTTCAGTCATTCTATTCCATGCATCCGCTACTCCTATACTATTAAAGTACTTCCTTACATAGTTTTAACAAATTTTTGCTTAATATTACATTATGGCCTTTGGTTGGTCTATACCTACATCTCTTGAACTTTTCACTGTCTGCATCATTAATTTGTTTTGAAATCTTAAAAGTTAGGATCAAGTCATACCGTACTCATTTCTCTTACAAGATGGGCAAATCTAAAGTGGCTAGCTTATCCCAGTAGCTTAACTTTGTAGATTATATTTATGGTACCAGACAAAATCTGGTTAGATTTAATACCTCCAAGACCCAGTTTCTGCCCATCTCTCTGTCAAAAACTCCTTACAACTTAAGTCTTTTCTTTGACAGATCTGTGATTCCATCTCTTGACTCTATGAACATCCTTGATATTATTGGAACATTTACATTATCTTAGAAACCTCAGGTTATAGAAATGTCCAGGGCTGCCTCCAGGAAACTGGAGAGTCCTGTATGTATTTGGAAATTTCTTTTCTTCTCAACAGTTGCTCCATTTATAAAAGGATTTATCTGTCCTTTTATGAAGTACTGCTCTTTATATGGGTTGGTTCTGGCACTGCATCCTTATGTGAGAGAATTAGTCAAAAGTGGTCAGACTTATCAGCTTTCCCAGGCTTAATTCAAAACTTACCCACTTGTACTATGCCACAGTGTTAGTTCACTTTCCCCCTTCTTTAGGTATTACTTTGTTTTTTTGCTCCTGAGAGCTGGCTGCTTATGTGCCCCCATCACTAACTAGACCGCTCACTACTTGGCAAGCTGCTGCATAACATGGTTACTGTGTGGCTGTTGGCAATTCAAGGGTGGGCTGTTTGATAAATGTTTCTTTCTCTACACCCCAGAGCTTTGGAGCTCTCTTCCCTTTCATGTCTTTCCTAATGGCTTGGCACTTTTTTAAAGACAAGTTATTTTTTACTTCCTCCATAATTCATAAGTACTTTTCTTGCCTATTTTTTTCCGTTTTATTAACCTTATATTTCATTTAAGGCTTACCCTTGATGTGGGCTTTTGTCTTTGACTAGAGCCTCCAAATGAATAAAAAAATATCTTTGTTGACTAGAGCCTCCAGATTGATAAGAAAAGATATCTTTGTTTCCCTCCTTAGGACCTTCTCTGTTATCTATGTTCTTTAGATTTGGTGACCAAATTTGAGAAGCATTTTCTTGGCCTTATGTAGAATATAAACAGCTTGCTAAATATTTTCTGATCCATACAGTTAACAAAGAAAATGTATGTCAGAAGTGGAGGAAACAAGGAGAATGGTGAGACCAAATTGGAGGTGGAAGGTTAGAGTGAAAAAGATTCTGAGAGATTGGGGCCTTAACATGCAGGAGGATGAAAAGCGTGCACAGGATACAGTTAATTGAATCGACGTGGTGTAATATGATCAAAGTTATGTCAGTGGACTGAACCAGGGAATGTGAAGCGTTGACCATGGAAAGGTCTGTGGGCCTGGTTGTGGGTAGGGAGCTGTGGTTTCGATGCATTACACATGATAGCTAGAGAATGTATGAGAGTGGATGCAGTGTTGTGTCATCTGTTCCTGATGTTACCTCGCTAATGCAGGAAATGGCAGTCAGGTATGAAAAAATGAAAGATGACTAAAAGGGGAGAGATCAGGGGGCTGAAAATCCTTCCCTTCTGTTTTCACTTTTCCAAAAGAAGGAACAGAGAAGGGAGCCAAGTGAGAATTTTTCCTCTAAGGCTCAGTCCTCTGT
>JAUUDW010127931.1:0-15284 GCA_032361385.1 Panulirus guttatus | reverse complement strand
TCGAACGAAGATCGGGAGACAAGTTTCAAAAAGTCCCCATCCGCCATCATAGAAGCCCAACACATCATTCCGGCATCACAACGTTGTTAAAAACGTTCAAATGTAGAGCAAAACAGACCTGTATAGATATGCCAGATTAGCAACAGAAAACTTAACAAGACCGCCTGAGTTTACATCTCATTGCTTCGGGAACTGGAGGAGTGCCGACCCCAACCTATATTTCCTACTCTTCCTCTGGTCCCACTGAATCTATCTTTACTCACCGGGCACTGACCCCACTGAATGTTTACAACTTACAAACCTCAGATTTCATCCCACTGTGCAATTGCCTCGCAAGCCCTGGCTCCTCTGCATCTTTACTACTGTGGATTCGAATCTACTGTATCTTTATCCAGACACTGTCCAAGTACTAATCGTGCTACACCTTTACTACCTAATCCTAATCCCACTCTATCCTTATTACCCAGACACTCATCCTACTGCATCTTTAATACCTAGGATCCAACCCCACTAAATCTTTACTACGAAAGCTCCAATTGCACTCTATCTCTACTATCGAGACACCCATCCTGCTATATCTTTACTACTGATTTACTAACACATGCACATCTCTGCTGCCTAAGCATTGACACCTTTCGTCTTTACTGACTCCAGGTACTGCCACCCAATCCTCTACATTTTACCAACTAATCCTGTTCAGTATCTAACACACAGACTTTGGGCCTTATCTATCTTAATCTATGCATATTTTCCTCCTCATCCTCTGCATATTTTGATACTGATAACAGTAAGTAGGGAACACACTTCCGTATTTCTCTGAAAATAATTCTGAGCTTCATAACTCTTGTTTTTTTTCGTGTGTCTTTTAGTCATTAAGGCTATTTAGTGGTAACTGGACCCTGAGTAATTATTTGCTATGTAATTAACTAGTTCATGTTCATCACAGTGACTGTAGCATTCTCTCTGAAGGGATGGCCCGTACACATTCATAAGCGTATCAGTAAACGTCTCAAGATAAATTTCTCGTCACAGGAGCTTCTGTCATTCCTAAGAAAAAACAGGCAACTGAAATATATTCCAAAAGCATTAGAATTGCCGACTGATGTTGGTATGAACTGCCCGAAACTATACAGACAAGTTTAGGACAGGTTGTGGTTTTTATGGAACAGCAGTGTATTCAAAACCCAGCCTTACATATTTTTTTCCAGCCCTTCACATGTTCACTATTGGTCGCCAACAGATTTCGACCTAAGAGTGCCAGAGAATACCCAAGTGATTATTACCACCAGTCTTCACATGCTTATACTGAAACCCGATAACGTACATACCAACATGATTCTGACATTTCATGATAATGATGAGTTTGGAAGTCAGACTATCAAGAGGCCACTGCATGATTTAGACATATTCACGCTGCGATGAAGACATAGGTGTAACTTATGGCATCAGATGCAGAGCTGGTCTTTGAGCAATTTTCTTTTTTTTTTTTTAAGTGGCAACCGCAACTCTTGCTTTTATACTATTTTGCATTTCATTCGTATATGTACCCGCATATACAAAGTTTTGAGACCTACCTGGCCACAGTCAAAATGTGGTTTGTTTTCACATTAGGTATCAAACTTGTTTTCCGTAGAGAGAACACTTTTAAACAGGCTCGCAGTGAGGATTAGATAAATTAGTTGTAATTTGGATTTGTACTGTTATAAAAGGTAAGAGGAAAAAGGTTTTCAAAAGATTAATCATGATAGTAAGTAACTGTTGAGGAGCAATGTAGACATTGAAGGAGTGGATGTGCTAGAGACTATGAAACCAGTGCTAGTAGTGCTTTTGGATCGAGGAGATGCGGCAAAGACTGACACTGAAGGGAGAGGACACATGACGGCCGTGAGCAAGCAGAAGTAATTGTACTCAAGAAGTTAGTTTTGTTCCTTCGGTGTGGATATGGGAGACAGAGACACTGTCTGTATGGCAATAATATACGGCGTTGTTACCGTACTGACGACAGATGGGGTGGCAGGATATAGATACTGATGTGTTTACGGTAGTAACGTATTGTGCTGTTGCTCTGTTGCAGGCAAAAGGGCGGGCGTGAGCTGGTACCCGGCCAGCACTACACCACCACCACGACTAAAGAGACGGCGCAGCTCATCATCCACGATGCCACCTCCCACGACTCCGGCACCTACACCGCCCTCGTCACCAGACAAGGTGGCACCCAGGTACCGTGCAAGGGGAGGGACGAACGCAGCAAATACGATGGGAGGTAGGACAGCCTTGTTTGGAGGGGAATGAATGGGCACAGAAGGGCCGGAGAATTCATGGTAGAGCCAGACTGAACAGGATAAGGAGGTATGTCCAACAGAGGGTTAGATAAAGTGAGGAATGGAAGGTCTGAAAAGAACTGGGCTATACTGGATAGAGAGGGCAAGATTCTGGACAGGCCAAGGCTGGATAGAATAGAGAGGAGAAGGCTCTGTATAGGTCAGGACTAGATGGAACAGGGAAGGGAAGGTCTGGATAGGACAGGATTTGGCAAGAGAGGGAAGTGCAAAACTGAGCGAGAAGAGACAGAGGAGACATGTGTGCAGGGCAGGATGTCACACAAGCAGGTTAAGTCTACAGGGAATAAGGTGTCAGAAGAATTCAGTGACAATACGTGTAGATCATGTAGTGCTCCTGAGTGGAGTCATATGACAGTCATGTCAACTATTCACGTCAACTATTACTGAACAAATGTCCCAACATATCGCAGAGGATGATTAATAATGAAGCGTCCAGCTGGTCTAATTGCTCTAAAGAGGTCATTAAGTAAACTGCATAACACTGAAATAATCGTTTACGTCTGTCTTGGAAATGAACTCTGTTAAGGAGACATTTGGAATCAGTCTTCTAAGGAGACAGGTCAGTAGTTATCACAAATATGATCACTATAAGTTTATTGTAGCAGTAGCTTACATTGGTAAGACGTGAGATCGTAAGATTGCTAACGTTTAAATATTTAGAATTTCTGAGGTTGATTAATGATAGACTTTACACTGTAGAGACATTTCAAGGAACCAGGATTCATCTTTCTGGAACCTCAGACAAACACGATCAAACTGTTTACAGGGCTCGTCCTTTTCTTAGTCACAGAAGTGAAGGTCACATTGGGGATTTCTGACTGAACATAGCCTTCTAGTAAATACTTTCCCTGTCTGTTTTCCCCCTTTCTCAGTTCTCTCTGTATTTCAATTAGGGCCCGTCCTTGATGTGGACTTTTGTCCGTGACTGGAGCCTTCAACATAAAAAAAAAACCTAGATATCACCTTGATGGCGTTGTCTGTCTGTCTGAGGAAACGACTGGTCGACAGCACTGGATTCTCAAGTTGGTTCGTTAGGAAGTTAGCGTGGACCCAAGCACTCCAATAACACATCCTGGGCCAAATGGTTTATGCTTCTGGTTTAACCACACAGCCAGTGAAGTACTTCGTTTGCTGAGATGAAAACCTTTTTTGAGATGGGTTGTCTTTATTGAAGATACAGGATGATGAAATGAATTGAAAGATGACTTCAGTAGAGCATGATGAAATAATACGTTTGTTTATTAGTTCGTAAAGCAACTGGGTGACGGTTCATTACTTCGATAAGAAACATGACGACTTCGGTAGCTATTAAGAAAATAGGAAGTATATTAGAGAAACAGGAAGACTGAATATTGCTGAAATGGGATACCAGTTAGCTAGGAAGGAAGTTTGCCTACAAAGAACACAAGGCAAGCGAGTGATAAACAGTTTAATGAAACAGGTGAGTAACTCAGACCAAACGACTGTCAGTGCAGTCAGGTATAAAGATATAAGAGGGAGCCGTTTGGACCCAAGACTGTAGTGTGTACCTACCTCATTTTCTATGTGTGGTGCAGGCCCGGGCGTCGGTGGCGTTGCAAGTGGTCAGCCAGGGAGGCCCCAGCAGGGTGGAGGAGGCTCCCACCTTCGTCAGGACACTCAGCGACCTGGCTGCCAAAGTGGGCACCCGAGCCAGGTTCCTGGTCGAGCTCCGCCAGGCTCAAGACGTCAAGGTGGGCAACCGCATGTCGCTAGGTTCCCTCCACCTGCCCTGAGTGTGTCTGAAGATGATCCCTTTTAGCTGTAGTTGTTACTTTGGTAATAATGCTTGTTATGGTGTTCCATTTAGGGATTATGTACGTCTTATAATCAATCTTATAATGATATATTTAGTGACAAAAGAAGATTTATAACTAATTTTGTCCTAATGTTGTACTCAGTGACAACAGCAGTCTTATTCATTCTAGTGACTAAAGAAGTATCGTAACCCAGTATAGTGACTAAAGCAGTCTTATAGCTAAGTTTAGTGACAAAAGTAGTTTTATAACTCAGTTTAGTGACTAAAGTAGTCCAATAATTCAGTGTAGTGACTAAACTAATCTTAGAACTAAGTTTAGTGACTAAAGCAATCTTGTAACTCAGTATAGTGACTAAAGCAGTCGTATAGCTCAGTTTAGTGACTTCCCTAGCCTTCTGACCCGTACAGTCCTATAACCCGGTGTTGTGACTAAATCAGTCGTTTGACCCAGTGTGGTGACGCAAGTAGTCTTATTACCCACTTCAGTGACTAAAGCAGTGTTCTAACCCACTTTAGTGATTAGATAAGTCTTGTAACCCAGAACAAACAGTCTTATACCCCAATTCAGTGATTAAAGAAAAAGTCTTATAAGCAGACTTAGTGACGAAAGAAGCCTTGTCACCCATTGTGGATATTTTGTTATTTAGCTTTAGTTTCTTCTAGCTTTTATTTTCAGTGATATATGATAAAGCTTTAGAAGTACATAACGACACACTCAGTGATTCACTTATACATAATCCCACTTACACTTGGGTCTGGAGGCATATTCTATACGGTACTATACTCTCATAATGCACTTGCAGTCAACACTGACTCAGGTCTGAAGATGCACTCACAACACATTGGCTCGCGGACAAGCCTGCAACACAAAGTCTGGGGTACATTTAGGACATACCAGTGTCTGGGGACACACTCATGAGACACTCTCTTTGCGGAAACATTCTGTAAACATTCAAGTCTGAGTGCACTCACAAGATACACTCACAACCCAGTGTGAGGATACACTCACGACACAGTGTGAGGATACACTCAAGACAGTATGAGGATACAGTCACGACACAGTGTGAGGATACACTCACGATACAGTGTGAGGATACACTCACGACACAGTGTGAGGGTACACTCACGACACACTCCGAACTTAATGTAAACTGTCCTACTCATATCACCTACCTCCTCACAAAGTTTAGTATCTGACAACAGACATCGTTTAACCCTGAAATAAGACTTGTCTAGTTTACCATTTATCACGAAGCTTTCATACTCACACTTTGTTTTGAGTCCATCTTGCTGACACTTTGTTCTGAGGGTTTTATGTGCGCACTTTGGTATACAGATGACTACAGCCATACACAGGCTCGCATACTCGGACAAAGAATCCTAATAAATGGACTATTTTACACACTTTAGACACTTACATATAGAAGACTTTCATATACAGAAGAGTATTCAAAGTCATTGTATGCACACATGTATTCATACATACTTGGTCATATATACTTGCACAAATGTATGCATGTATTAAAGGATATAGACATGAGTTTGAATCCTGGACGCGGTAGTTAGCCCACCCCCAACCCAGGTGTTCATTGTCCCTCGGGGGGGTGTGTGTGTGTGTGTGTGTGTGTGTGTGTGTGTGTGTGTGTGTGTGTGGGTACACACATACTGTATATAGGAGTACAGACACAGTACATATGTACAAGGTCAAGAGACGGGGCAACACGAGTGTAAAACTCCCACTTCCCGTAACACACAAAAACTAACCACACACTATTTGGTGATAGTATTGTATATGCATCTTCGGTCAGGTGTGTGATTCCATGTATTCATTGCATGTCCCTCCAAATGTTGCCAAGAGCAACGTGTTCCCGGCCTGGCCTCACCCGTCCTGAACCTTTTGAGACAACCTTTACTACCTTTCACTGATACCCATTACTTCGACTGGTCATGCAGTGGTGACCTGTGCTTTATGAATCGCCATTATGACCTGTGTTGACCTACTGTGACCTACCGTGACCTACCGGGATCTCTAACGGTAGGTCGGTGATCACTTGACCTACTCTAAACCCTTGTGACACGCTATGCCCTACCTTGACCAGTGATTCTTACGTCACGTCATGTCGCAGGTTTACTGGTACCATAACAACGTAGAAGTGACGCAGGATCCGAGGTACAGGGTCCTACATGAAGGCAACTTCTATTGCGTCGACATCTCGCCGCTCAGCGTTGCAGACGAGGGTCCCTGGAGGTGTGTGGCCGAGAATGCCTCCGGCCAGGCCTCCAGCAACGCCTCCCTCAGAGTCATCGGTCGGTCACCTTAAGTTTGTGTACTCACGTCATCTTGCTTAACTACTCTTACATCATAGCTATTCTCACACCATAACTACTTTCACATCATAGCTATTCTCACACCATAACTACTCTCGTATCATAACTACTCTCACATCATAACTATTCTCACCCCATAACCACTCTCGTATCATAAGTACTCTCACATCATAACTATTCTTACCCTATAACTACTCTCGTATCATAACTACTCTCACATCGTAACCATTCTCACACTCTCACACCATAACTACTTTCACATAACTACTTTCACATAATATTCATTAAATACTCTCACGTCGTATTCCATAATTACTCTTGTGTCATTTTCCTTAACTAATCTCACATCATTAATTACTTTAACATCCTTATTTGCTCGTTCTATGATATTGTCTGATTCGTCTGTTCATTACCTTATATACGTTTTAACCTTTTTGTGTATATGGGTGAGTTTGAGAGTGCAACTGCACTGGAATTCTGCATTTTCTTCTATGATAATTACTACACTTGCCCTATTTCGTCCCTATTATACCGTGCTAGTGTATTCGCAACACATCTATTTACGATTGACATCATCTTATTACTTTCGTCTGCAATACAGATATGAATGTACCTCATGTTGCAGATTAAATCCTTTCTTCACTCTTGGAACTATGTTTCTCTGTCCCTTTCTCAAGTTTCATCTTCTACTATGGAATAGCATACAGCCTTTGCCTTTGTTTCTGTTGGCTGTCTGTGGTCGTCTGGGAAAGGAATAACAGATAACCAACGGAACATCCAGATCCATCTTCGTAAACAGTGTACGCCGCCCTCACCTGTTTCTCTCGCCCTTACGCTAACATACTATCACTTCCTCTGTCTCCCGTTGTCTCTACTACACAGTCACCCTCACTTCCCTGGTTTCATCTTTTGGCAAAGGAAATTCATTACCATAACTCCTGATGCCAAAGTAATATCTTGGTAATTTAGCCATTTAATTCAATGGCTAAATTACCAGTGTCTTATCGTATACTGAGTAACCAAAATGAAATAAGTTTTTGATTTTAGAGCACTCTCTGTCTCATCATTTATAGAAATATCATATTGATAAGATTACAAAAATGAAAACTTATAGATTAGTTTCCAAATGTGTAGTTTCATATAGTTGCCTTTAAGAATTTTCCATCGTCACTGCAGTCAAAAACTTGAACCACATACTTGAATTCAGTCTCAAAATTTTGCCACTTGTAATGGTGACTGATAGACTTCTCCTCTTCCGCAGTTCCTAAGGGATACAAGCCACCGGTGTTCCTGGAGGATCTTGATGCCCTTCTGACCGCTGAAGGGACAGTCAGCCTCGAGTGTAAGGTGGTTGGAGTACCCACTCCTGTACTGAAGTGGTACAAAGATGGCAGCGAAATCAAGGCTGGTAGGTCCAGCATTTTGAGGTTGTTGGTTGATGGTGTGGTACGCATGGGTCTTATGT
This sequence comes from Panulirus guttatus, assembly GCA_032361385.1. Classification (NCBI taxonomy): domain Eukaryota; kingdom Metazoa; phylum Arthropoda; class Malacostraca; order Decapoda; family Palinuridae; genus Panulirus; species Panulirus guttatus. The sequence goes on along the minus strand of JAUUDW010127931.1, from coordinate 7,372 downwards.
CAATTTTTGCCCAGTAGACTAAATCTATTTCGTTCATACACGCAGATGATTTATAGTCATGACTTTCATGTTGCATAGGATGATAAACTATTTTGTTCAGTTCATATCAGGAGTCAGTCCTCATAATGATTAATAGTAGTGGTATATCCATCCCTCACACTCTTCGCGAGATGTGCATCAAGGAGACAGTCTTCTGCAGTCTGAATGACCTGATTTCATGTTAACCACGGGCACTGAACAACGCCTCTCTCACATACCACCAGGTGACGTATTCGCACTCACAGCTAACGCCAGCGACCCCACCTCACTGGGGACCTATACCTGCGAGGCAGTCAACTGCATGGGCTCCGCCGTATCCTCCTCCAGGGTCCGGGTTGTGTCTAGAGAAGGTTCGCTCAGGCCTCCGTCAAGGTGAGTCAAGTGGTGGCGAGACACTGAGGGAACGGAGAAAAGATGTTGTCTAGGGTAGATGCAGCTGAGCTTGATCTGGATGTGAGGAGCTAGTAGGAAGCAGATACTCGATCTTATTATCATGAAGGATGCGCTGTGGATGTCACCTATCAAGGTAAGCGAGAATTAGAGAGAATTGTGTCAGACTCCTAGTGTGTGGTGGGATTTGATGTGGAGGGAGGGGTATGGTGAAGCCCGGGCGTCAGCTGGATATTCTTCAGAGTGAGACAAAGGGCAGAAATCTAGAGATTTTATGAAAAACGTGGTGACGTTTCTGGTGAATCTTATAAGAACTGACAAGCAGTTTTACTAGCCACTGTAAACTGATTTGAGGTCTTACAAATAGAAATATATACTGATTGATTTAGAAAGGAGAAATATATTTTTCATTCTTACGAAAATTATGATTTCTATTTTTATGCGTGAGACCGTCATGGGAAGGAAAAGTCCTCAGTGGCTAGGAAAGAATAGGTGCAGAAAAAGTAGAAGGATGTGGCAGGAAGGAAGTTAGAGGTTAGCGGAATTGGTAATGTTGATGTTGAAGGAAGAATATAGATGGAGAAAAAAATGGTTTAGTGTGAAGTATAGGGTGTTGGGTGAATGGTCTGTTGAGTTGTGAAGGGATTCAGTCGTAATGGGACTGACTTGGAGACTGAGAGACCCTCATGTTTATGAAGTCAGCGGTTATGATTTTTAGGGAGACAGTTGAGTACAGTTTGATATCCAGATTACAGTAATAGAAAATACATAGGCTTTTAATCTTATGTGGTGTTGATCAGCACCAGGGACCATTTCAACTTACTCAGAGTGTAGAGAATAAGTCAGTATTTATCCTAAACGCATTTTATCTTTATAATTTTCATTTCTAATTCTTGAAATGAGAAAGACATTTTACTGAGGAGTTCTAGTGTCCCTAATGTTGTATTGCTGTGAGGCAAACAAGACCCAGGTGTTGGCACTGTAGGGTTGATGTCTGTCCCTCCTGCAGGATGAGTCAACGGTCACCGACGCCCGTGGGCCCCCCGCCCGTCCTTCTGGACCAGCTTGTCGACCGCAAGATCAAGGTTGGCGAGAAGGCCCGATTGTCCATCAAAGGTAATGTGAGAACAGCTGAACTCGTTTTCTTTCAGCTGGACAGAATTGATATTCCAGCCGAAATCTTGAAATGATTTGTTGTTTTTAGAATCACTGCAATTAGTGGCTATAGATCAGTTCCGTTTAGAAATAGTCCAACTGATGCCTTGATATGAGTTGGTTGTCTCTAGGATTATCAAAACTGATGTCTAGCACAATATTATTTCTCTCCTTTAAATGATTAGTTCTCTCTAGAATCACTGCAGCCAATGACTTCAAATGATTTGTTCTCTCTACATTCACTGCAGCTAATGCTTTAGAACAATTGGTTCTCTCTAGAATCATTGTAGCTAGTGCCTTAAAATGATTGGTTCGCTCTAGAACCATTACAGCTAATGGCCTGTAATGACTGGGCCTTTTTAGAATCAATATCTTCTGAAGGTCAAATTAGATATCAATATCTTTTAATGAATCATCTTTTCATTGAAGAAAATATTCTCAGACTTTTATGCACAGATAATCTTAAATCTTGTGCTGAAGTTATGTGGAAAGACTGATTCTTCCTTATAACATTAAAGCCAGCCTAAAAGATATGAGAAATTAATTACCTGTGGATTGATTTATTCATATCTCTGTTTTTTGTATTTCGATACATGTAATCAATTACATTTCTATGCAGTGAAGATGTGAAATATTTATGATATCCAGAGAACAAGAGGTATTGAATCACTTGATGAGAGAAGAAAGAAGATTCGTTCTTCAGTGATGGAAGAATATTGAATCACCTCAACAACCGTGAAAGTGTTAGGACATCATATATTCAATTGCACATTACTAAGTCAGTCATAATTCTCGTGATAGACCATTTCGTGGGTTATTGATTATGCACAGACCATCGGAATTCAAACCATAGCAGACAGCAGACCAAAATCATTATTCAAGAAATAGATAACGCGGACGCATGCGTCGTTGGTCAGCCATAAGACCACCTGGACTCTTGCGTCTTCGATTAGACAGTAGACCACCTGGACTGATGCGTCTTTGGTCAGACAGCAGACCACCTGGTCTCATAAAGTCTTTGGTCAGACAGCAGACCACTTGGTCTCATGCGTCGTTGGTAAGGACTTGACTTACCTAGACTTAATAAGATCATATCACAAGTCTTGCCTGATGTCTTACCTTATACATCAGCAGATGCGGACCCTCCACACTGACTTTTTCGTAAAATCGATAAAATGCAGTATAACGTTCTCCCGAAATATATCATCCCAGCAGCCAGCCATTCTTATCCAAGGAAATGGATTAATTATTGGCATCTGTGTATGGGGGTTAGTGATCGTGCATCTGACAACGGCGTGTCTACAGACAGAGAGGAGCTCCTTTTTATGGTGTTAGACGTCAATAGTTTCTGTATTTCTGAATTGTAAACTTTCTCATTCTTAGCACCATCTTCCATCACGCTTTTAGGTAATACTCTTTTTTCCGCTTAACGCCTCTATATCTCTGTATGAAATATGTAACAGATATTTCTTAATGATTTGTGTTTCTTTTTTGAATGGCAAGTGATATTGCCTTTCTTCCTGTTTGCTGACGCTAGCTCAGACTCACCCATTGCATGACTACTTTCACTATCCCATGTCCATGGGATACAAGTCAATCACCTCATGAATTTGTACCTCATATGACACATCATCATACCTCTTAAAAGCCTCTCTCGCTTTATACCTCTTTATAATACCTCATAAATCCCTCCTTTGTCTCATGATACATTATCACACCTCATAAATCCCCCTCTCGTCATACCTCATAAGCTCCTCCCTCACCTCATAAATTCCTCCTTCATCTCATAACACACCAACACACCTCAGGAATCCCTCCTTCATTGCACAACACACCAACACACCTCATAAATCCCTCCCTCATCGCATGACACTCATCCCTCACCTTATGACTCATTTTCCAGTGGAGACGCCGCCGGATGTGCTCTCTGTGACGTGGTACAACAACGGAAGGAAGGTCGAGGCTGGTGATAAGTATCGACTAAGCGACGAGGGCGGAGGGTGGCATATGCTGGAGGTCTTCCCCACAGAGCTAGGGGACGACGGGGACTGGAAAGCTGTCGTTAAGAATGAAGGCGGCTTCACTACCTCCTCCTGCAAACTGACTCTAACAGGTCTGTGCCCATCATCTCTCCCGCCGACGGCTGGGTTTTGGGCTGTTTTTGTTTACATTAACAGTAAAATTAATCACCTTTATAACGATACCTGACAACAGACACATAGCATATGTAAAGAAGGTTTTGGATCGATTCTCTTAAGTTGATTCCTTATAAGCGCTGGTGAATGTCTAGGTCAAGGTCCATCGCCTAAGACGTGCATCATTTCTAGTCTCTAAGTATCCTAACATTCATTTGAGTCAGATAATGTCTGTATCTCTGTCACTGAAAATGGTTTAGGTATCGACTACTAGCCACTGCGAGGCTTTACCAGGTTTACCAGCTGCCCAGAATGTATTAGAGATACATGGAAGAGTGGTTTTCGAGTTCCTCTCGGATCAAAAAGGGGAACAGAACCCATGTTCCTCACAAGTATCACTCATCTTACTTTGATTTATCTTTTCGAGTAACTCAGACAATGAGAGTAATAACAGTGACTCACGTATACTTTATACAGTCAGTTCTTTGATGAAGCATTTCTTTAATAATATGTTTTAAATGTGAACCTTTTATGCATTATTTTTCATTTCAACTCCTTTTCTTCGGCAGTTCCCCGTAACTATCGCGCGCCCCGCTTCCTGGACAACTTACGGGCGATGCTGACGGAGGAAGGGCTGGTTTCCTTCGAGTGTAAAGTGGTAGGGTACCCGACACCTATGCTGCAGTGGTTCAAAGACGGACAGGAGCTGAAACCTGGAGATGTGTACCAGCTGTCCGGCACCAACTCTTTGGGTTAGAACTCTTTGCCACTCCTTTGTTGAGTGTACATCTACATGTAAACATAAAGCCTGGTTTAACGAAAGTAAATGAAAGATTAGAACCAATTGTTCTTCATTTGGTACAAGATTAGATGTTTCTGACTTTGTTCATAAGGATTAGCACAAGATACTGTTTATTGATTGTCTTGCAAATCATTGCAAATCGAACATATCTCTTTGCTCACCAGGCAAGTACTCGTGCATCGCCAAGAACTGTATGGGTGAGGCCCAGTCAATGGCGGAGCTCACGCTTGAAGATATTAAGTCCCACTTAAACGAAGAAGAGAAGGAACAGCTCCTGGCCACAAATATTCCACCTAGGTAGGTTGTTGGATTATTTTAGAGGCCCATCAAAGCCTGGGAGGAACAGACAGACATTGTTTATTGTTGCCTTTGTCCATGATGCAGCGAATTTGCTCAAGCTAATCAGGATTGGACATTCTGTGTATCTTCCTTTTTCTATGAGTGGTCTGGTAAAGTCTTTACTCAGTGATAACCTTGGCAATTTAATTGTCTTCTTAAAAAGCAGGTGGGCCATTCTGTGGACTCTTTCCTCAGAGCCTTAACAGGTGTGAATCAAGTTTATATTATGTTAAACCAAAAGGTAGCTGGCCTCAGGTAACCGCTAAATAATTATGATGAGAATTGTCAGGAACTTGCTTTCCCTCACTCACAGTGTAGCACCACTACTGTTTTCCATCCTTTCCTCGAGCTCCAGGATGCCTTTTGATTATTGCTATTTTGTTTCTCTGTGTGAGAGCACTAGATATGGCTGTAGTAAGAATTAAGACGGTAGATACGTCTAAGAAGGAAGATATGAGAAGGATACGTGGTGTGGAGGTCTGTGGATGGCAAGACTGAGCGTGACGAGAGTCTGGTCAGGAAGATGTATGATAGCGCAGCTGAAGGTAAGGGGTGATGACGCAGACGAAGACCGAGATGGACAGGATCAGGGAGTAAACTGTCGTAGGCTAATGGAACTGTCAGGCCAAAGATTGATGAGTGTTTGAAGAGGTGGCACGTTGCATGAGAGGCTCACCTGACGAGTTAGTTTAGCGCGCAGTAGAGCATGATAATGAGGCACTGCTGTACTTTAAAAGACTTGTCTACCTCATCACATTAGACATGATTTTGGTACTTTTATTGATGAGGTTAAGGTCTTATGAGACTTTGTTCACCAGAAGTGAATGAAACCAGAGTTAATGAAAACCGAATGAAAGATAATTACACGGATTTCTTTTTCGTTTGCTTTTACATTGCTACAGCCTCTCATGCTTCCTTAATTCTGCTGCTCCATTAGTTATTTTTACTGAGACAATCCTCATTATTTTAGGCATGATATTTTCGTAATGTAAGCTGTCATCAACTGCTTCAGCTGTGTGAAACCCAAAGTAAAATTCAGAATTCTTTAGCGATTTTTTTGAGTTGCAGTTCATGAACACTTGAAAGGGAGGCAGTCAGTCAGCAGCCAATGATTTTTATGGGATAAGACAGAATGCAGCCTATTGTGGCAGCGGGACGAGACAGAGACGACACGGGTTTATCTTCCTGCATGGCGGATTTCAAAAACCATGTAACTAGTAACCATCGAATTACTGATCGTAGGAGTTTGTTCCGTCATGCGGTACGACACGCTTTTCCTGGAAGTGTAAGGGGCCCGGAGAAGTCAGTCAGTTGTCCGCCGGCCCCCATTCAGATCTCATTGTGTTTCTCGGTCATGGAATAAATTTCCTTTGTCAAACTCAGCCTCTCGTTCCACCTTCAACCCCAACACGGCGCAGTTTCGTACTGACTTCAGGGAGGTGCCAGGAGGCAGTAAGGGAGCGCCAACTCCGCAACAAGCGCCCTTAGAACAGGTAATCACCGACACACTGAAGTGAAGCAGCGGGCGCGGCTCGCCATACCACAACCCCGCAAGCTGTACCCCTGGGCAGGCCCCTTCGAGCACCAGTTTCACCCCAGCACAACCGCAAAGGGCATTGCCTGCAGCATATACCCTGGCCCCTCCACCAGGGCTGTGGACTGCAACACATACGCCGCGCCCCCCAGCCCCTCCGTCAGCGCCAGGGACAGCGACCGCGGGCATGTCACCGGCAGCATTCGAGGCGTGGGCCGTTAGTGTAGACGACTACGGCCTTATCTGCGGGTGGGCCCCGCCACTAGCTACCTCATATGTGAGACTACTGTGCAGCAGCGAAGTCCAGCAAGTGCATCAACGTCCGAAACGACAAGCAGGATTTCAGACAGCTTGGGACTTCAACCGCAATTGTGGGCGGAAGGGGCACTTCTGGCGTCTGTGCCGCTCCCTCACCCCAGGAGGCGGCCTTTCCTCTTTCAACGCAGTGATTGCAGGGAATATGGAAGCAGCGGCTGATCTGTCTGTGTGGATCGTCTGCTCCCACCCATAGGCAGATTGCTATACCACGGCCGTAGCAGACACAGGAGCGCAGGTGTGCATCGCAGGTTGCCCCTTGCTAGGGCCCAGGACCGTCAGCCACGTCGCCGGCGTAAGAATGAATCTCTTGGGGAGCCTGACGTGTTGGGTGACAGCAGGGGCATACACCACCTCGGAGTGCGTGTACATAGCGGAAGGGGTACAGCGACTCTACCTGCAAGGCCCTGCAGTTGTTACCGCAAGACTTCCCACGCCCCAAAACGCGAGTCGGTGCGGTGGTAGCCCCTGAAACCCTACAGACCCCCGCCTGCCCGATCACACCGCCGTACGAGTTGGTTGAGGAAAATGTGGAGCGACTCGAGAGGCGGTTTCTGGAGCAATTCGGACGCACAGTGTTCGCAGTGGAGCGCACTCCCTGGCCAGGGGTGCGCGGCACACCCTCCCCTCCCGCCACCACATCCGCCTCCGGCCTGACGCACG
>JAUUDW010127713.1:4531-22472 GCA_032361385.1 Panulirus guttatus | reverse complement strand
AATAAATGAGGTCAGAGATAGGGTGGAAAACAACCGTATGGCTTTAACTCTACATTACTAAAGCTAAATACGCATTTAAGGAGAAGGTTCACATGTGCAGTCACTATCTCCCTAATAAAAGCTACACATCCCGATCACTTGCTGCTGCTGCTACCGGACGGGACAGGAGGAGACACTTGCAAAAGAAATATATCGAACTCTGAGGAAATTACTAGTTTCTTTTTCAAATAATACAGGTTTTCCTTTTCCTTTTCGAGAACACTATACTTGCAAAGAAAATAACAACTCCCTTTTTCATTTCACCAAACAGTTGCCTAGTACTATGATATTCTATTCATACTGTGACTGATATAATACATTCACGTAATGTAACATTTTTGCTGAAATGTGGAAAATTGAATGAAATGAAAACAATCGACTTTCGCTTTCTTTCATTGTACGAAAGATGTTATCGTAAACGATTTTCGAATGATTTTCAGTAGAAAAAAAAATGCTGTATTACAATAATATTCTATCCTAAGTGACTTGAGTAAATTCTTGAATGGAAATATATAATATTTTTGCTAAAACTACCCGCGTTTCAGTGTAAAGTTCCGTAATAATAAATGGTAAACAATTAGCCTTCGGTGCTCGGTGTTTCAGGCTCAGCGAACCTCAGTTATGACGTAGGGTGTTTTTAAGAGAGGATTTTCTGAAACGAGCTTTATATGCCATAAAATAAGGTTATAAAATAAGGTTCTTTGTTACCTTAATTTGTTGTTACATTACCTTCAAGAACTTGGGTCGACCCACACACAAGGCATATCATATATTATTGATTTCTTGGCCAAAAATCAAGGGTTGACCTATACACGAGGTAGACTTATAAACGAGTATATACGGTAATTTAGTGCGTCCTTTTCAAATCTGGTATTCCAAATCACCACACCTTTTTCATCCCACAACACCGAAATGTGCACTATTCCCTTCACCTATGTCCCCAATTGCTGTAAGAGGTAAAATAAAAAAACTTGATTTTGTCAGGATAAGAATTCTTATATTTTCCAGCCCATAGTGTTTTAAAAATGTAGATAAACCTTTACCAACACTCGCTTTTCTGCCCTAAAAAGAAAGATCAATACCCAACTAATACCGAGCTTGGCACAACGTACCCAGCATACAACGCACAAAAGTTAACCACAACAAATTCGAATCGTAACAAATTGAAACAGTGAACGTAAAGTTCTGAAATCATGGTATGCACGCCTGAGGCTAACGGGTCAGCCAGTCGCGGGAAGTTGCCAGGTGGGTAATCTACGTTTACCTCTACCTCATGGACGATGGAAGCCCGCAAGCACTCTTACATCACGGGAAGGTACATCTGCACTTACTAATGTACTCGGCTCGCATATCCGGAAAAAGTTACCTCTGTAATTCTTTGTGACGAATCTCGTGCTGAGGAATTTCTGGCCTGATCAAACCGACCCTACCAACACACTTTATATCACTTGGTGACGGTATTTTCTCGAATCGAGTACAAACAGAATCAGTAATTATGATGATTCCTTGGATCAGGAAGCTACAATTATACATCACAAAGCCTACTGGATATAGCTATCAACGAGTCATGACTATTACTAAAGGCGGAGGCGGAGCTGCCACTGCGTTAGACCATCACCAATGATAGTCCAGGATACACTACGGCAGCAAGAGTTGGTATCACCTTGATACTCTCCTCCCACCACCTGCGGCCCACCATCCAGTGCCTCACTCAATCTTGCTCTGGTGGTATCATGAGTGCCCGTGCTTAATGTGGCTAGTACAGTGAAATATTCTCTGATGTACTATATATTGAGGCCGTGGATAGCTTTTCTTTTTGAGAATGAAACCAGTTATGAAAAACTCCGTTGAGGAAAAAGGACTCTGTTTGTACAAAGGAAATTAAGAAATGATTTGTTTAAGGACATCTGGGCTGAATCCAACACTTGCATCGAACTGCTGATCATCAAATCGTGAACTCCATCAGAACTCAGTTCATGTAAATACTGAGCCGTAAATGATAGGATTCCGCATATGGAAAAATGAGCAAAAGCGTACTGGATGAGCGCGTTGTACAGACCTCTTTTTAAAAATGTGACCCTTTAAGAAAACTTGATGAGGAAAACAAATTATATCTAGCAAGTTGAGAAAATAATCGTGTGCGCAAATCAGCAAGGTGATAAAAGAAACAGGAAGAAGACAAGCGTAATTGACGGCAGGCGACTCGCCACTCAAACGTAAGGTTGAACATTTTCTACTATACCAAACATAATACCTTTAAACCATCAGGAAGTTAACATCTTACCCGAAACTCAATCATGAGTCTGTATATTGCAAGTAACCCTTCAAAGTTTATTGATGTTCATTGAAACTCAATATATATGAAAGAATACTAGCCCATCTCTAGTGACCACAACATGCTGTAAAAGCCCAACAACCAAACCTGATAAGCAGTGTCATCATATCTCATCAGTGTTAATATATAAACACAGCGTAAAGAGGGCTTGAGTTTAATCAAAAGATCAGGTATAATTGAACACGCGGTAAAACTTAACACACCGACACCTGTTATGATACTTTAGTATGTCCCACGTCACCCCTGAACCTTTAAGATACTGCTCAAAAAAGCTGCAGCAGGTAACACAGGGAACACTATAGCTTAGTGACACAGTGAAGGGGGAACGAACGCTGGCCCTTGTTATTATATTAAAGGGGTCAAAATTTTGATATAGTTGCTATTTAGAATTTTGCCTCAGACAAAAGTGAGGAAGGCTTTGAATAATTTTGGAAAATGTGGATTAAATTAATAAAAAAATTCTACCATGACTATATTCAGCCCCGAGTAAGCCGAACGAGGCCCCCCCCGAACAGGACCCCTAACTTAACCAAATATTCGGCACCGACTGGTTCTTCACATTTAACCAGTGTAATGCTGTAAAACGTAAACGATTTACCTAATGCAATATGTAAAAGCACACAATTCCATTTCTACAGAAAAAAGTTCTAACAAACTTTTGCTGGTAGGCGAAACTGCGTACGACTCAGGGGTATACGATGTTTTCAACAGACTTGTTAACACCAGAAATACTTACGATTTAAATAAAAATTCTTCTCTGTGCCGTAAAGACCAATACGCAGACCATCCTGACCGAAACAGTGACAATATATCATCTTACTAAATTAAACATATAAGGTGCGCGTCATACAGTATTTACAAACTTTATTCGTTGTATATAATCGTCGATTTTTGTAGCACCAGTGACGCAGTCCAACTGGACTTACCAGGGATCAAAGTTCATCCCTAGATTTTACTGATATATATATATATATATATATATATATAAAGGGTTAATCGCACTTCTGTAGTTCAGATAATGTTTATCGAAACTTTACCGTACACAAAGAAATCCGTTTTATCAGCTGTAAACATTTCACAAAGGTTCCACTTCTAACACAAGCACACAGACCAGTCAACCTCTTACAACCATCATGTCTAAGTAAGGATTTTGTTAAAGTCTACTGAGAACTACGATTCAATTATGATTCAGTTATAATTTACTCAGCAGACTAAGTTTTGATTACAGAGAAACATCCATGGATAAAATTTTTATCATCAACGCAATGTATCATTTACTTAGGTTATACTTCTTCCTTCTCTCCAACTCTATTGTAACGGTCCAAGAACTTACACTTCCTTTATTCTCAATATCCAGGCACTGACCTTTCATATAATATCATTCAACGCAACCTTCGCGTCCCTTCTGTATTCTCTCCTTTTCTGCATTTTCTTTTCCCCATCTCTCATTAAATAAAAATGACTTTATTTCTAAGAATCTTGCTCAGTATCAGTGGTTCCAGGAAGAATGGTACTGGTACTATGCACCCACTTAATGTATGTGTTTGCACTGTACATTAAATCATTTACATGTCGAGCTAAAGCCTTTTTAATTTGCTTGGCAGATGTCGCTACGGGAACCCCCACCCCATGTGAAGGCTACCTTTGGCCTAATGGGGGTGGTGGGCACGGCTGTTAACATCATTCTTTTTGTGGCGGATATCATATCAGATGCTGCCCTTGCATACGTCCTTTGGCGACAGGTAACTTACTTTAATTAAACTACCCAACTTCTGTTGCCCACTTTATAACATTTCACTCATTGTTACTGTAAAAACTTGACAGTACAATTTACTAAGTTAGTCTTTTGGTTTATGGCTAAATATATCTTATTTTTGCCTATTATTTATTGCAAAATGTTCAGGAGTGTTCATAGTAATATTACTGAATACCGAATCATGTATTAGCTCGTCAAATTTGTTAAGCTGCAATTAATATGCAGATATTCTTGAACATGACGGGTTTCAGAAATTTTTACAGCTACAACTTCAGCTCACATTAGAATGACTTATGCAGAAACATGGTCTCTGATGTAACATATACCTAATTTAGTATCTTTTGTGACGAAAGTTTGCTATTGAAAATTTGAAAGAAGGTTGTTACCAGAGGTGTTCTGAAGAATTTGTAAATAAATTCCAAATCTAAAAAAGTTGTTACAACAGCTGTTTTGATGAATTTGTTAATAACTTCCAAAACAAAACTCCTAAACCCAATGTTTAACTAGCATTTTGTTTCTCGATCTTCTTCTTGCATAGTCTGTCTCTAACATCGGGAATCATTTTTCTGTTAAGTTCCAACCAAAAACAACAGGATATCTCTATTACCCTCATACAACTAGAGGCAATGCTACTTAACACGTACTTCAAAAATATAAAGAGTACATTCTCAGATTTTCTGAGACAAGCTTTGGCCTAATTTTCAGTCCTCTTAAAGAAATTTTTCTACAATTCTCTGCAGTTTTTTGGCCATGGAAGCAATTCAGTAATAATTCTTACTTCTTATTGTCATGGCTGTAGTTTTAGTTTCCACAGCTTTTGATAAAGCTGAGTATTCCAAACTAATCTATGAATACTTTGGATACTCTGGCATGATTCAGCAAGGTATTTATTTGCCTCAAGTCAGCAAAATTAAACTGGCATCACTAGGGATGATGTGCAGCCTGAATTTTTACCTTGGAAATACTGAAACAAGAGGATGAACTGAGTCCTGTATTTAATGCTTCACTGAATCCACTAAGTAAACAGATAAGATCATCCAAAGTTGGTTATCATTTGGTAAAATGTTAGTGTGTTTAATTATGCTCAGCATTTACCAAGAATGCCTTGCAGAGAATATATGATATATAAAGAGAACAATGGGTTAAGTAAAATCTACCTTTTAATGCTAGTAAATGTGCACTGCCTGTCTTCTTATTAGGTAGTCTTTGTGATAATGTCAACTGGAATCACACAGAAAAACTAGTAGGTATCTTGTTGGTACAGCACTTAAATATTCATCAGGTTTATGTGCTCTTCACTGCTGGCTCTACTCTAAACTTCTCATACTCCATCAGAAACCTAACTTATGACTAATGAGACCATGAAAGAAATTTATAAACAAAACACCCAGTCAAAGTTCCAATTTTCTAACATAAAGTACTGGCCTGTAAGGATATGAATTATAAAATTTATATGACAATGATACCATGTTCCCAAACTATGTTGTGCATGGAGGAATAATGCCAAAAATACATCTATGGTATAATCTTATGATCACAATTATTATTTGTGGCCTACTGTCTAAACCTATAATTCAATATTCTATGTTCTCTGTCTGTTGTAGTACTGTTACTCATTTGTTAGGCCTAAACTTTTCAGGAATGAGGCTGACAGCAATGTACCCCGTTCATCTTTTCAGGAAATGTTTTAACAGTATGGCTTTCATCTTTTCTATAAATGTTTTAACAGTATGTCTTTCATCATTTCTAGATATATAATCTTAGTTCCATTCATCTTTTAAATATCCATCAGAAAAATGGAAAATACAATAACTGAAAGGAGTCATGAAAAGTATATCTTGATCAACACGATGTCAAGACTTGTTAGGAAAATTCAATGAAATGAAGAGTTGCAATAATGTCAGAGATGGCTAAATCGTGTCCAATCTAAATCTTGATAACATCAATCTTTTTCTTTTAGTTCTCTGTAGCTGAAAATATTATTGAATCATTCCACAAAATCCATATTACAGTCTATTTCAAAATATCTTATTCCACAATCTGCTTACTAAAAGCCATATATCAGTCAAAATACACTATTAATTATGTACATTTACTTCACTCAACTTAAATACAGCTCCATTCTATAAGGCTATGACAGTGTTTGTTTATCAGTTATGTATGCTTCAGATGAATAGCCCCAAGTTATTAACCTGTGTTTTCTTCATACAATATCCACATGTACCATTTATTTAATAATATAATTTCATTTGAACTTTGTTTGTGTCAAAATACATCAGTGATGATTATGGGTACCATTATGATTTAACAAAGGTATCTTTCTCTCCTGAAATTCAGCATTAACTAAGTAGTGCTCCTATGTAGCTGAAGCAACTAATGTGTATTTATTCTATTTAGGCTGACGAGAGGGGAAAGCAGTCTGAACTAATGACGTGGTTCATAATCACAATCTGTATTATTATTGTGCCCATGGTTATCATCAACATCTGCAGGTATGCTACCACTAATCATCACAAAATGCACCCACCCTCATCCAAATATAAACACAAGATATCCATCTTTGTCATCGTGCAATATCACAAACCCACACTTAACACCAAGTCTATGCCAAAACCACACTCACTAACAGGATCATGCCATCAATTTCCCTCAACACCATTCATAAGCTACATACCCAACCTCACCACCATATCCATATTATTATGCCTACTTCCATCACCATACCAAGCCACACCATCAAGTCAATCCCAAATAACCATCTCACGACAACCATGCCATAACCATTTTTTTTTAAGTTGGAGACTCCAGTCATGGACTAAAGTTCCAATCAAGGCTGGGCCTTAATTGAAATATACAGAGGTTAATGAAATGGAAAAATAAGAGACAATGGGAAGTATTTACAAACTCTGAAGAAAGTGAAATACCTGTCTTTTAAAATGTGCCCAGTCATAGTTGTTGTTAAAGACACGAGAAGGTAGAGAGTTTCAAAGCTTAGAGGTGCAGGGAATGATAGTTATCAAAACAGCCCACACCTGAGTTGCCAACAGCCACCCAGTAATCTTGTGATGCAGCAGCTTGCCGAGTATTGTATGGTCTAGTTAGTGGTGGGGGCACACACGCAGTCAATTCTCTAAAGCAAAAACCAAAGTAATGCCTATAGAAGAGGGAAAGTGATCCAACATTGTTGTGCAGGGCAAGCAGGTTAAGTTTAAAATTTAACCTGAGAGAGTTATAAGTCGGACTACTTTTGACTCAACTCTGCCAAGTAAGGATGATGAGCTAGAACCACCCCAGACGTAAGAGCAGTACTCCAAACAAGGACAGATCAGTCCTTTGTAGAAATGGAGCAACTGTTCGAAAGAAAAGAAATTTTGACATCTAAACAGAATTCCCAGTTTCTTAGAAGAAAACTTACATATTTGTTTAATATGGGATTTGCAAGACAGACTGAATATTAAACTACTGCCAAGAATGTTCACTGAGTCAAGAGGTGGAATTTCAAAACCATCAAAGGCAAGAGTAAAGTTGTGATGAATTTTCGATACAGAGATATAGATAGAAACTGGGTTTTGGGGGTTTTAAACTTACCCAGATTTCATGTGCCCTACTGAGATATACTATTCAAGTCTAAGTTTACTGAGCAAGATGCATCAAGATGCAGATTGAGTGAGAAAAAGAGAAGCAGAATTGAAGGATGGTCTATACCATGTTCATAGAACAGTCCTCACAATAACATCCATGACACATAGCCCTCTTCATGTGACCTTCACCATACACTTAATGTTACCATCAAACCTATTGTGCAAACTATCTTCAGTTTGCCTATTTCACTTGCCCAAATAACCACCATTTCCTTATTATATATGCCTCATAAACAAGCTCAGCCCAGATACCCAACCCACACCATCATGTTAGCTAAAAAAAGAGAAACCTACCAATCCATCCCTTCATCTACACCTCTTAGCCATATAATACAAATCTGTCATTTTACATTTCACACATGAAAGAGACTATGAAAACAAACTTTCACTTTAATGTTAATTAATGTAATTACAGTAGGTACTTAACTGTGATTTTAGGATAACAATAAAAAAAAATTTGTCATCCACCACATATTTAAATGATCTATATAATTTAACAATGTGGAAACTAACAAAAAAAGTACAGCTAATATGATCTGGACATTAATATTTCATGAAAGTGAAAAGCTAATCTACAGCATGAAATACTGTTTCACATATGAAACATTATGTTAGAATTTATCACAGTATAAGTACAAAAGATGTTAATCTGTTCAAAAACCTCTAATGTAGATATTAGCAAAGCTTTTCTAGTTAATCTAAATGATGTGATGATTAATAACAATATGTATGGCAGCCTACTGTGGTACTGGCAGAACAAGATATGTCTGGGAGACTACTGTGTCCTGCACAAGATGAGCACGTCACAGGTTGTCATCCGGGTCATTGTCCACATTCTACTCCTCGGACCACTGATACGGTATCAACCACAAACTTTGTATATTAAATCTAACTCGGAGTATTAGTTAGATAATAATTTTGGTTTGACTAACTGAATGAATACCTGGTTTTATAATTATCCTCTATTCATTCTCATTTATCTTTTCTTCCATCATCTTTAATCAATTTCCCAATGATATGGAATGGACCAAGAGCATACAGCCTCACAACTCATATAAAGTGGTAGAGGATGTCTGGATCAGGTGTTTGCCTTGAAAAATATGTGCAAGAAACAAAGAATTTATGGACTCTGGAGAAAGTGTATGATAGGGTTAATGGAGGGGCTCTGTGGAAGGTGTTGCAAAAAGGATTTACTATTTGGTACAGATAATATTATAGAGCAATCATTTACAAAAAAAAATGCATATTAAAAACAATACTGTAAGACCAAGAACAGCATCACAAGTTGATTATTGTAAAAAATTGTCTGCTAGTGGCAGTGAGCATCTCATCAAACTTGCTGTTATGATACTGCAAGCATTAGACTTGCTATTTGGTGTATATTTTATATTTCCATCACCTACAAACAAATGCAGAGCCAAAAAAAAGTCACAAATTAATAGAGTAAACATTTATGCACTGCTAGTTGTACATATGTTTTTCATCTCGAAAATACTAGTAAGTCCCATTCCTTCCTGCACAAATAAATGAAAAGGAGTAGGAATTTTACCCCCCTGTCTTTCACTACATTTATGCCACTATATTGGTACATTATTAAAAAGAATGAACCACAAGTTACCAATGATACTGATGATGAGACATCATCAGCATGTTGCTTTTGTTGTCCATCCAACACCTGGAAATAATGAATCTAAGTTCCCCTCTGAATCACGGAATTCCTCCTGATGTAACAAAACACAACCAAAAGATTTTGAGCAAAATAATCAACTTTAAGACTTTATGATAGAGGTTTACAGCTGTATGCAAAAATGGATTTCACACTTACAGAGTAAATACGAAATCAGTAGCCTCAGATGATTGCTTATTGGGTGTGAAATATCAATGAAGTTTGCTGATGATACAAGAAAATGCTATATATCAAGAGAAATACATCCAAAGGGTATCTTAAGACTTACGTATTTGAGCAATCTCAGGGCTTCCTAAATTGTAACCGTTTCTCATCATCAAAGAAAAAACGTGATCCTCCATGAGTTTGGCATTTCCATAAATAATGCTTATATCTCTTCTAGGCATAAGAAACTTCATCTTTACTTTCATTTTCTTTAAATTTTCTTCTACACACCCATCTGTAGGCCATCCTACTATTCTGCAACTAATTTTATGATTATTCTTCCAAAACAACAGAATTCATAAACTAATCCTGTGGCAACTTCTAATGTTACATTATGGTTCATCCACACTCAAACATTAAGGTTCATTCATATTTCAGTGTCACTTTATCTTTCATCTTATGCACTGCCCCATCTATGAGAACAAAGAACCTTGATATTAAGAAGAGACAACTGTCCTGCTCTCTTACACTTATATCCAACCACTAACTTACACCATGGTTTACTTCTTCACATGTTTCTATTATTGTACCATAAAAGCTTTCAGCATCATTCCAGCAGTTTTCCAGGCATATGAATGAGTCAACATTCTCAGAAGTCTTTTCTATTTACTTAACTTATTTTAAACCCACAAATACTACCTCAGAATTCATCTTCTCTCTAGTACTTTTCCATAATCTGCTTAGGTATGAAAATGATCTACATTTCCCTTCCCTTCTTCCAAGCTACTTACTGCTGCATGAATTCACAGCTGTGTTCTTAGTTACATCATCAAAATACTACAACATAATTCATCGACTCTACAAAAAAGCTATTGTTCCACAATGTTGGCAGTTATTTTACTCTTTTCATCTCAATCCAGCTGAACAATCACAGTTTCTGTACAATCATATAGTACACATCTCTTTTACCGCTATACTAAACACACTTCCCATTTCCATTCAACTGTTATGCAACCTCTACACTTCATAATCATACTGATCATCCCTTCCATATCCACTTTTCGATTTTTCAGCCATATTACTGCTCCTCTTTGTGATATCTTTATGAATAATTTGCACCTCCCCAACCTCTAGCTAGACTCATTAAAATTCACAAACTATTATATTTTCTCAATCCCTTTAATCAATTACAATGAATTCATTATCAATAAAGGTATGTGGACATCATGAGGTATGGTGTAAAGATGAAGCGTGAGGTTAAGCATGTGGAGATGGGTCCACAAGGAGCTGTTGTCTTGAGGAGGACACCCAAGGGAGAGGTGCATGCTGTCCTACAGATGGTAAGTACTGACATGTTAGAAACATCTAGAAATACAGAATCAGAACTGTACACACATTCCTTGCCCAACTTAATCCTATCTACCCTTTTGAATCAAGCCTACTTCCATGCCAAATAATTCTGAAAGAGACTAGAAGCTACTTGGATATGATGAAACATAAAACACTTTTTCACTACGGCTGAATGTCAAATTTGGAAACCACAAGGATTTGTTGCTTAGACTTTTGTCAATTCTTTTTTTACAACAATCTTAATTAAGACATTTATCTTTATAAAAGAATGAATTCTGATAGCATAACACTTAAGACAGAACTCACAACACTGAAATATACATACGAAAATTTGTTAGATTTGTTTTCTTTTTATGAAAGCCTGTCTTTGTCAACAAGGCAATTGGCAAAGGGAAATGTAAACTTTTTTTTTCCAAGGAAGGGCAGTAATAAAGGACATCATTAGGAGTAAAGTCTTGTCAAAAAACTTCTCACTCGAAAGGAGTTTATATTTCCCTGTTACTGGAAGCAGTGCACAGCCTTGGGCTGTAGGAGGCTTAAGGAAGGTTCTGAGTATCACCAGTGCTCTTTCACAGAAATTGGTCCTGGGCGCTGGGAATAGTTGGAGGTGAGAAAGTATGAATATGTACATGTGTATAAGTGTATATGTATGTATATATGTATATGTTGGTATGTATTGTGCATATATGTACATGTATGTATGTACATATATATATATTTCATTTCCAACACATTCACCTCTTCTGCACATCCTCAACTATAGCCCAAACTTCACATTCATACAACATTGTTGTATACTTTCAAACATACACACTTTCACCCTCGCAGACAAAGACCTCTCTTTACGCATATTCTTCAATGCTCCAAGTACCTTTGCCACCTCTCCCACACTTTGGTTCACTTCCACATCCATGGTTCGATATGCTGCTATGTCCACTCCCAGATATCTAAAACGCTGCTTCTTCCAAATTTTCTCCATCCAATCTCACACGCAAACTAACCTGTCTCTCTGCCATGCTAAACCTAATAACCTTGCTTTCTTCACATTTACCATTTACTCTCAACTTTCTCCTTTCACACACTCTTCCAAACTCAGTCCCCAACTTCTGATGTTTCTTACTCAAATCTGCCACCAGTGCTGTGTTATCAGCAAAAAAAACTGATTCACTTCCCAGGAACTGTCACCCCCTACAGACGGCATACTAGCCCCTCTCCAAGACTCCTGAATTTACTTTCGTTACCACCCAATTAATTAAATCAAATAAAACTGAAGAAAAGCAAGGATATTAGGTTTAGCAGGTTAAAGTGAAAGGTTAGTTGGGGTGTGAGTTTGAATGGTGAAAATATGGAAGAAGTGAAGTGAAGATACCTAGGAATGGACATAGTAGCAAATGGAACAATAGAAGCAGAAGCGACTCATTGGGTGGACGAAGGGGCGAAAGCTCTGGGACCAATGAAAAATGTATGGAAAAAGAGATTCTTTTCCCACAGGATGAAATGGTTGTGTATGAAGGTGTTAACTGAAGGTATTATTGCAATACGATGGTATTATACTTACACACACACAGTTTTTTCAAAATCATGTCTTTAACTGATTCATTTTCATGACAGCTAGTTATTCATTTTTGTAACGTTCAGAATTACAGTACATGTACTGTAATGCTGATAAAAATGTCATACACAAAGTACTGTCTATGTCTTCAATCTGAGCTATTTTAACCAACTCCCCATGTTCATGCTACTCAAGAAGGTTTACGAAACAGCTGTAATCAGTTGTTTCAAAGAAGAATTGGCAAGTTAGGAATAACTCTTTTCTCCATCTTCATCCTGCAGGTAATCTCACGTGACACTGCTATGCTGGATATGATGCACAGTTTTCTACAAGATGCACCACAACTAATTTTCCAAATCTTCCTTTTATATCGGAGTCCTGAGATCATCACTGGCAATGATGAAGTCAGCAATTCAAGTCAGTCTGCAGCACTTTTTTGTGTTTATATATAAGTTTCATACATAAATAGTTTAATTTATAAAATAATTCCCTTTACCAATCTCTAATACAATATAACATTAGTTATATACAGTTATCTTTAAACAGGGTGAGCTGAGAGTTACTGTGCACCTACACTATAAACAATAAAACTGCCTCATTTTTAGTATTATTGTTACAACAAATGGCATGTGTAACTTTTGAAACATGAGGTGACTGACCTTCCCTTCCTTCCTTATGCAATGTCACTTCAGTGTTTCACTGAATGTAAGCTTGTCTGGATGCTAAACAGGTGTTAATAGGAAAATGGTTTTGTCGCTTGAAGCTTAAGTGTTTTTGGTGGAATATGTTTTATGTAATGCAGACCAGTATACAGATAAAGTGCAACAGCAGTTTGCTGACAAGTATCCTGACACTTCCATACCACATAGCAGTGTTGTGTGGCAGTTAATTGCCAAGTTTTGTGAAACTGGACCAGTTGAAGGCACGTCAAGATCCAGCAGTAACGGGAAAACATATTGGATAATTCAGATCACATAATGTAAAGGAAGAAAGAGTCCACTCATAAACTGGCACAGCAGATGGGTTTCTTGTATAACAGCATGGTTAAAGAGCTGAAGAAACAGGTGAACCTACATCCCTCCAAGATAACATCAGTGCATGAATTGAAAGAAAAGGAAAACGTCAACCATGTTGAATACTGCTGATGGTGGTTTAGAGACTTTATTACTGCCAACAGAGAAAATGTTATGTATGTCACATTCTTTACCAATGAGGCATGATTTCAATTATCCAGTTATTTCAACACCTAAAACGGCCTTGTTTGGTCAATTACTAATCCATATGAAATCAAGGAGACACCACTACATGATCAGAAAGTTGGTGATTGGTGTGCCATATTATGAAATCAGATAATTGGCCCCATATTCTTCAGTGACACAATCAACTCAGAACTTTATTGAGGATTGATTCTTTACCCCTTCCTGGACATTTACATGAGGACAAAGTTTCCCATGGCTACTTCCAACAAGAAATTGTTACTACAAACACATCTCATTTCTACATGAAGCTACTGCAGGACATGTTCAGGGACAGAATAATTTCAAAAGACACTTGGCCACAAAAGTTTTCAGATCTTGCACCCCCAGTTTATTATAAGTGTGGAGTGATGAAAGGCATATTTTACAAAGACAACGCTCATACTCTCCCTGAACTAAAAGGAAACCATCGCAAATTTCATCAAGAGCATCTTCTTGAATGATTTGTTGTGTGTTTTTGCAAACAAAATGTGTACATGTGTGTCTAAAGGCATGTGGGTGCCATTTCCACCATTTAGTGTAACTTGAGTACGTATGGGAAATGTATGTGTATATATTATTATACAAGGACTCTCTATATGTACTCATCATCAATCGTAGGTGTACAGTGACTTTTGGCTTACCCTGTACGATCCATACATATTGTTTGAAATTAATAACATTTCCGGCCCACTGTAATATCTTTCAGCTAAGGCAGTGCAAGTGTGGAAAATTTTTTTGGGTGTTTTTGCTCTCTCATGGTCGCTGGTAACATATCAAGATGAACTGCGTCGCTCAGTACCAGGAAAAGAGCAGCTGTCCTGCTGTGGTACTACTACCTGCTTATTATGGCGAACCACTATGGTTGCTTCTAGGATAATCACGATAGGTTCATTTGCTGCAATACTTGTAAGTTGAATTCAATGTGCCCTTTACTAAAATTTCTACTTAAAATAAAAGTAAATAACTACAGGTATACAGTCAGTATCAAGACATGATTAATATAATATAAATAAAAATGACAATGGCATTATAAAATACTAATACTTGCCACTCTAATATTTTTAGACTCTGATAATCATACCTGATTCTCTCTCTCTGTTTACAGCAACCAGACCAGGATCCTCGTTCAATACTGTCCATACGATGGCCAGATTCTCATGGTAATATTGTCATTCCATTTCCCATTGTGACTGCCTTTGTCTTGGCAACACACTGGCTCATAATGACTGCTTGGATACATGCACAGGTCAGTTCAATCACACAATAGTGCACTGCAAAAGTACACTATTATGAAGGAATAACCAAATCTGTATTCAAGCTAATGCTATATTCAACATCACACTAACAATGATATCCACATCCCAAAATACATGAAAATTTTGGGAAATGTATTATTTCTATACTGCTACATATATGTCTCACAATTAATACTTTGAGTGTGGGGGTTAATTCGACTCGCCCAAAATGGAGGTAAGATATGCCATGTTACTTTAAACAATATCAGTAAGAAAAACTGACTATGAGAATATAATTTAACATGATATTGTATGTGTCTCTGAAAGTTTATTCTTTCTTTAGGGAACAAGATTTTGTGCCCTTGATGATGGTAGTACTCGGCCAGTTCTAGAAATGCTGTACAACTGTGTCATGGGCCTTGTCCATATCTTTTGCTACATCAATGTCAAAGACACACCCTCCCGAAGACGTATGGCATTTTTCTATATCTTCTGTCTCATTGAGAATACTGCAATGATTGCAGTATGGTATGTTGAGGTCAGTATTTAATCAAAATCCACTGAAACTCTCAGTTCTGAATTTTCATTGTCAAGTACTTTTCTCTCATTCGTCTCTTGCTTAATCATGAGATTTAAATTTATATATACTATGTTATCAGCATGTATTACTACTTCACCTGACGCCATATATGAGACTTTGTCAATCAGTTGCTTTACATTTAACCTCTGGGGTTATCAGATCTGACTTTCAACAAAATAATAAAGTTCACTTGAATCTTTTTTCAAAGTACATCCCTAGGTTCTTCTGCTTTCAGACAAATTTAACTGAGCCATATATATCTTTCTTTTCTACGGTTCCTTAAGTATACTTAACTCCTTCGCAGTAGATTTCACAGAACCCTCCATAACAGTGATCTACACTTTAATGTCTTTCCACAGATGGTAAAATTTGAAGTATGGTTTCGGGTGACAATGGTGTTTTCTGTGGAGACCTTATGGACAGTTGGTGTCTGCTGTACCATCGGTTATTACTCTTTTCTCCACCCTGATCGAAACAACATTGGTTCTTTAAGCAACCAAGCTTCATGGCGACAGTGATATTTGCCCTATAAACTACTCTACAGGCTCTTAAACAGTGAAGTGCTACATCAGCTATTTAATGATAATTATGAGTTTTGTTACTGACTGGATGACCATGGCCTTCAAATCAGAATATGTTTCAGTTAATTAAAGAAACTAGTCATCTTATCTCTCACCTAATTTCCTAACTTTCATCTTCAAAATCACACACCATGAAGGGAATGTGTATGTGAGCACTTGAGTTTCTCCTTATGCATTGTGAAAAGGCTTGTGAGTTACTGGCACCTGAACATGCAAAAGGGTAAGAAGTGTACATGGGACAGAGAAAGCTGGAGTGACTGGGTATAAAGGGGATAAATAGCTGAACCAGAGCACAGGAAGTGGTGAGGGGGAAACCATGGAAAGTTCTGTGGGGCTTGGCTGTGGATGGCAACTCTGGTCCTGGTGCATTATACATAAGAGCTAGGAAATGGATGTGAACAAATGAGGCTGTTATCCATCTGTTCCAAGCACTACCTGACTAATGCAAGAAATGTTGAGCATGCATGAAGAAATGTTTTTATATATCCATCATTATCACGACTACTTCCATTCCAAATCACTTAGACACATTCTCGGCCAATGCCCAGTGTGCAGAAGTGAAGCATGAACCTTCACATTTGTATAAAGTTTCTTACTTTATTGCCCTCCATACCAAAATGATTCATGACTTGGGACCAGTCTAAAATTTGAATAGTTTTAATTCTGAGTTTATCAATTTCAGATATGTGCTAATTATTGGAAATTCTTTCACGATGCATATACTGTAACCAGTAATTTATTACTTCTAGGACTTACTGTCAAATAACATTGATAAAAGAATCTATAATCCATATCTAGAAATCTTATCTCTTTTGGAAACATTATAAACAATTTCTTATGCAATGTAAAGTAGTAATTGATAGTTTGGTCTTTCTTATGAACTTGATAAACATATCCAATAATTCAATCATATTTATAAATGTCTACTGTGATTAATGCTGCAAATATAAATAATTAGAAAAATTAACTTGGAAGACAACAACAGTAGTATGGTTCTTGCAATGTGTAAAACTGATATCCATGGGTGTACTTAAACATTCACAGCGTGATTAAGAAATACACTATTTATATTACCTCCTTCATTCAAACCCTCAGGGAATCCCTTCATATATGATATATATTATAATCTTTTGCATCTATCCCATGAACAGATGCATCACTTAAGAAATTCAAACTGAGATAAACATATGCTAACAGGTCCAGTATATTATATAAAGAGTGTTATAAGTAAACATTTCATGTCCAGAGCATTGTTTGGAAAACCCTATTTAACTTCCTGGGCACACAACCATGTGGTGTCTTTAGACAAGATTTGGTTTTACAAAAGGACACCTTTGAATGTTTACTGAATATTCTCACACAAAAAGCCCTTCAGTAATATCAACTCGGAACTATATGAAATTTTATATATACTGTATCAAAAATTAATTTACTATTAAAGTTAATGCAAAAAGGCTGAACTTCAATATTCTGATTGCACTAATAAAGTAATATCTCTATTTTAGAACATCCTACGAATCACCTCAAGGGCAACAAATCAATACTTAACTTTCACTATATGAACCACATGCTTTGCCACAACCATACCAAAGATATCATATATTGCATATACACAGAAATCATCAAATTATGCTTTTATATACCCATCACTTTAGTACTGATTGCTATCCATGACTGTCTTTAGTTTTAATTACTTGTATCAACTTTTTGCTAAACATTTTCCTGCATAATGATCAAAAACATATGTTTATAAGATCAAAGTAATCAGAATTATCCTGACCCACTACTGTTAGCTTAGTTTTA
>JAUUDW010127602.1:0-15289 GCA_032361385.1 Panulirus guttatus | reverse complement strand
CCAAGTCCTCAGTAGGTAATGAAGTCAGAACTACATGTACAATGTTACCGTACTATCCATGAGTTTTGAGCAGCCATTCCAATGTGTGTACAAATTTTACATGCCAGGTTATTTAAGGTCTACCCAATGTTGTATCAAGTATCTTGATATCACAAGCAATGTGCAAAATTCTAGTGCCTTGTCATTCACTGCCAGTGTCCACATTTAAATACAATACCCTAATCTTCCTCAATTTAATATTCTGTCTATCTCCCGAATATTTCCCTAAAAATCTTTGATTAATTCCCAAAACACTCTTGTTCAGAGACTCCCCTCCCTCAATCAAGATGTAAATATAATGATATTTATCCAAAGTTTTATTCCCTTATTGGGTCTATTAGCATAAGAGAAATACTACCACACTATCCTGTACCTGTACATTTCATATCCTGCTACTCCTACTACACTGCAAAGGCTAATCATTTCTGTTTCCAGTTGTTCTGGTCTCCTGACTATGTTACAGACATAGATATTAAGGCACCTAAAACTACTATTTTCACAATCAGATAATTATTTCCAAAGACAAATTTCAATCAGTAATGCTGACTAGGCTCTACAGCATCAGTATTAACAGTGAAAAGCTATTTACCTTTCAAATATAGCAACATTATGTAACCAACTTTTATCAATCATGCTGTTTCAGTAGAGAGCATTAAGAATACAGTTTTGACACCGTAATGACATACGCTAATAGGTATCCAGATATCTCACAATGAGCTAATCATGGTGAAAAGTTCATGTTAGGGGTCACATGCATTAGTTCCCACGTGGGTAGGGTAACCAGCATGAGTGGAAATGAGGAATGATTATGGGGTTGTTTTGGTTGGGGAAAAAAAAAGATGATTAGTTTAAAACGGATGCATACAAAAGTAATCATAAGTGAGTGGAGTTGGCAGGTCACCGGGTATCACTGGAGTATGTTGTAACTGACAGGAGAGTAAACGAGGAGCTAGTTGGACATAACTGTGCTATGAGGGGCAGCAGATGGGATGTCTCATCATTTTTTGGTGGAGGTGAAAGTGAATTTGTACATTTTTTGGGAAAGGAGGAAATAACATGAATGAGAAGGAATAAGTGAAGGTTAGTGAGCTTGAAAAACAGGCTTGTGAGCAGAGATACCATGACAGATTGAGTGAGGAGTAGCATCAGGTAAGAGTAAATGAAACATGGGGAATAAGTAAAGAAAGGAAGTATTTACAGAAGCAGTGCTTACATGTTAGGATGAAATTTGTGGTATGCAGAAGGTGGAAAATGGATATGTGAGGAAGGGTAAGGGGTGGTGGCATGAAGAAGTTGCTGATAAAAGAGAAAAGAGCATGCATGGACAGCTTCTACAAGGAAGAATTGCAAGTGATTAGGAGGTGTACAAGAAGAGGTGACAAGTCAAGAGGAAGGTGTAGAACCTGAAAAAGACAGCAAGTGAGAGGCTGGTTGAGAGAGTTTTGGCAAGTTTTAGGGGGAAATAAAGTAAAATGTTTTGGAAGGAGGTAAACAGTGAGGACAGCACATGTGGAAGGGGTAACAGTCAAAGAAGAGGTGGAAAAGAGAGTTTAAGAGGACTGATGTTTGCATTAGATACTAAGATAGCAGATATATGATTTTCAGAGCGAGGTGGTTTGCAGAGAGAGCCATGAAATCATTTGGAGAAAAGACAGGTGCTGAAAGCCTTGCATAAAATGAACTGTGGCAAAGAAGCATGAGTGGATGGGACTGCAACTGAATTTCATAAGAAATGGGGTGACCATGTTGCTAAATGTTTAGTCAGGTTTTTCAATGTGTGTGGCTCAAGGTGAGGTGCCCGAGGACTGGCAGAAAGTCTGCATACTTCCATTATACAATGGCATGGGTATGGTGTAACTTTGTGTGAAGCAGATGAACTGTTTTGAGAGGATGCTATGGTACTCTTCTTCTTGTCCAAACCTGTTACCAGTTAGTGTTCCGGGACTTTCAGAGTGTGTGCTGCTTTTGTGTTAATGTTTTTGGATGTGGGGAATGAATGTCGAGTGTATCATATACGATGCTGATGTTGGTGTATTACTCTGAGTGAGTTTGTCAATACAAGGTGACTGAAGGGAGTAGGCTTGATTCATGTCTGTCCAAGGTAAAAGGAGTAAATTACAGGATATAATCATATGCCATTACCCTATCAAGAAGATCTTTCTCTGAGACTTGTATAACATCATGGTCTGGTCCATAACGAGAGCGCATGTATGTAGTCTGCTCATGCACCAGCTGCCGCAGCAAGAAGAACAGCAACTCATTGTTGTCTCGCTTGAAGGACAAGTATCGGGCAAAGTTCTGAAATAATAAAGATAATAAACAAAAGTAATGAAATTCATCTTCAATCTTGCTACAAGTAAAATTTTGTGATTTGTATACAATTTCCAAAATGAAGTTATTTATCATGGCATCCACAACCTATATATCCCTCATTGTCTAGAAATTCCACCATACAATGCAGAAAGAAAAAAATTATGTATCCAACTGGCACAAGAGGCATGGAAGAATTTATAAAATTCAGAGGAGCGATATGCACAAAAATAGAGAACACCTTAAACATCTGGACCCCAAGACTCTTCAACACCTTGCCAGTTACCATCACAAACTGGATGGGTTGGTCAGTGAAGTTTAAGAGTGCACTGGATCTACAAAATGTCTCAGACCAGCCAGGTTGTGATAAATATGTATGCCTGAGGGTTGCTGCTTTCAAATCCAACAGCCTGGGCGCAGCCTGAGCTGTAGGGGTGAAGACCCACAAAGACTGAATCAAATACTAAAAAGTAACAGAATATACACAAAAAAACTACATTGCTACCTTTGTGATGCTTTGGTCTAGTGATAACTGAGTGCCTGAAGGTGTGAAAGATGTATTTGACAGCTCCTGTCAAACATATATACAATGGTGTTTCTCTGCTTCTAATGAGCTTATCATTCAATTTTTCTCTAATTTCATACACAGAAAAATGTCACTAGTGAATAACAAGAATGTACCGAGTTTACCTTACAAAATATTACATCTTTCACACAAACATTCAAAGTGAAGGAGAATGGCTTGCAAATGCTGTAAGGATACTGAAAAATGTTTCTTTCTTTATAGTAAGCACTCAAACTGCATACACATATGTTGGAAGTGAATAATGTAGATACAAGTAGAAATGTTACACCCTTCACTTTTTTCTTTGGAAATATTCTTGCTCTCTACCTATCATCTGTTACCATAATCCTATATTACCCAAGGATCCATAAAGAAAGATTTAGGCGCAAATGCTACACAATTTCTTCCATAAGCACGAGTTCAGCAGGGATACCTCCTTCCTCATGTAAACTGGCTAATATCACCCTGTAAGTCACTTATTTCTTCACATTTCACATGTTATTCTTCCCTTTCTTCAAGTGATGTATGTGCTCCTCTAATAACTTAGGTCATCCAACAATCTGCATATTTTCTGCAAGATTTCTGTGTATGCATGACCTTCAGATGGCTGGTCTTTTTCATGATCCTCTCTACATAATTATCCAAAAAACTGGCTTGCTTTCAAAGCAAAAATTCTCTTGACGATACTCACTTTATGCAAAAATGAATAAACTTGAAAGTTCTTAGATTCTATCTTGAAACACTAGTTTTCACCTCATCTTATGAGAAATGGAGTTCGTCAGTTATGGAGACTATTTTGCTGTGGCTACCCACTCAGGGGAGTTCCCAAAGGGAACAGGCATCAGAAACATAGATAAATAAACATATAGACAGACAGTACACTTAAGTTTTACACTCACCTTTTTCATGACTCTCATAACAGAGAACTTTTGAGTATCTATGAAGGATTCGAGCGTGACTCGAATAGCCATATTTACATCATCTTCATGAACATATTCCCGAAGGTGCATGCGAGCATGAGCCTCTGCCATGAGAATCATACTTTCAGTATGACGAACAGTGATTGGGATACTTCCAGTAGCCATGTGTGGGTATGGCATTAAGAAAATACAGCTACCAGGCAAAAAGAATGCAGCTTGACAGCCACTGAAGTGCTGGCTCGTTACATAGCCTTCTCTAACCCTTCCAATATCCTGGTTGATAGTACTGGTAAGATACCTCCTTGGTCATTGACTGCCTACCACCTACTGCTTAATAAGGGAAAAAGAGAGAAAACCCCTTATTTAGGCTTATCACCTACTACTAGACAAGGGAGAAAGAGAAAAACCCTTATTTAGGCTTTCAGAATGCCTTTTCCTTAAGAGGACATTCTTGATGACTCTGATAAGTTCTAGGAGATTAAGGAATTAGAGTCCATTTTCAAATCAAGATTATCCTTTCTTTCAACCTTTATTAAAGTGTTTTTGTTGATGCAGATTCTTCATCTGTTTTGGACTTTCTTCAGAATGACTTGGTGAAGAAAGAAAGGATATACTTTCCCTTATTTGATACTTTTCCCAGAGCTGTCCATGTTGGATGGGAGTTGGAGATGTTTATCTAAATTACAGTGAGAAGTCTCTTCCTTTTCATTTAATATTTAGGAAAGCATACTGAAGGTCTCTGCTGATTCTTTAATCTTTGTAATACCTCCCTTTCTTAAGGATTAGTCATTTAAGGTAGACACTATTGGAGAAACATGGACCTGGCCATCAAACATTTACCTCATCCTTGCAAAGAAATCTTTTTGCATTCTTTTGGTGTTATAGCAAGAATTTAGATTACAGTTTTCTCGTAAAAGAACCACATATTGCTGGTTCAGTCCTTTCTTTTCTGTGGCTGTATTTTCCCCCATGAAGCAATTTAGAATGTTACTGGAGCCAGATCTTTTTGACCAGTTACTAAAAGTAGACTGATGTTCCTTAGTCCTAGTGCCAATAAGGAGGGTGCAGTATAAGGGGAAATCAGCAATTTAGCAGTGCTGTTACTCTTAACCAAGGCAAGGGCAGTGCTAAAGGGCTTAACTGTTAATCATGTTCTGTGTTACTGTGCAACTGGACTCTGCCTGCTTGAGGTTACACTGCAAGTGAAAAGTCACCTTCAGCACTCTAAAGGAGTTCACTTTTCCATGCTCATTAAAAGCAGTATAGGCTTAAGCTGGAGGAACCTCCAGAAAGAGATCCTGAATAACACCATGAGTCTTTCCTAGAAAGTGGTCCTGGGTTAATTATATATGAATATATATTTTGAGAAGTGCTTTAAACCAGTAAGCATAATGTGGTTATGTTTAGGAATATGTTATCTGTGAAGGACATATATGTGATATAGATAGATGATAGAAATTTAAATAATAATTATATGAAGCAAATAGTACTACTGTGTTGCTGCTATTGGGATTTTGCTTTTACACAGGTGGTTATGTGGATATTGTGGATGAGGACTCTGCTCCCACCCATCTGCAGCTTGCCAGCAGTGTTGTGTTTCAGGAAATTTCACAGAGACTAGCAAGTGCTCCTGGCATAGCAGAGAAGGTGAAAGCAGTCTTTTTGTGGAATATCAACAAAGACAAAAAGCTTGGTACTCAGTGGAGTAAGTATATTATTGATTAAAAGTATTCTGTTGCTTACTTCTTTAATTATGCAGGCACATTGATATACGCACGGAAAATATGAAATTGAAATACATCTGTACCGTGTGACAGTAGCAAGATAATTACTTTGGTTAGCATTTACTTCTTAGCAAGTGATGGTGTCCACCAAGGCAGGCAGACCAATTCACATGTCTATGCAGTGCTTATGCAACCTGTATTCGTACACTGTGATATTGTGTATAACATCATCAAACCTCCTATAACTATGATGAATAGTATACAATTGTGTAAAGCTTCTCACTAGAAGAAAAGCAGGGAAAGAATTAGCTTAGAAGAGAAGAAAGGTATTTTGAGGCACTGATACTGGCCATCATAGTTCAGATCAAAGACCTGAATCACCGTAACTTATGATACTGGTCAGCACAGTTTGGATCAGAGAACAACATTAGCATAACAGAGTAGTAAGTTTAATAGTTATTGAGTGGAAAGCTAAAAGTGTTTGGTTGGCTGTGGATGATTTCAAATGTCCATCCTCAGATCAAGATCCAGGCAGTTTTGACCCTTCCTCTGCATTCCTGCACCTCACTCATTTTACCCTTGACAGCCACAGTATGCAAGATTTATTAATCATGTTGTCTTCAATATTGTGTTAATCAATTAACTCTTCTTATATTGTGTTTTGGTCATGGGGCTATAAAGAAGCTGCTGGCATTGACATGCTTTGTAGGATATTTGTTAGTTATGAAGTGGTTTATGAGTAATGCAGTATTCATAATGTTCTTCCTGAAAATACACATATCTTGATATAACTGATGAGTATTTTAGCCAAGAGAAAATTTTAAATGAACCATTCTGGAGTATAATAAAATAAGATTTTGGATTCAGACTAATAGATAATATTTTTTTGTGTGTGTGGTATCTTGTCCTTGATATTGATTTGTTTTTGTATACCATTCAACCATTCTCATTTTATTTAAGAGATGAATCTTGCTTTATAGCTCTGGACTTGAAGAGTGGTTCTGGGTTGGTTTACGAAGGAGCACCCAGAAATGGAGAGAAGCCAGATGTAACACTTACATTGGAAGATGATGACATGGTTGCTTTGGTGACAGGAAAAATGAATGCACAGAAGGCATTCATGTCAGGAAAGTTAAAAGTGTCTGGCAATGTGATGCTTACCCAAAAGCTGCAACCTCTTCTTAAGCCTCAGGCCAAAATGTGAGAACACAAGAGTAAATAGTTGATGGTTAGAATTGAGAGTTGGAGTAAGAGAATGGTTAGAAAGATGGAATTAATGAGACATAGTCTTGGAGGGTTTTGATGAGGATGGAATATATTGTGAAAGGTATATTGTGTCCATGCTCAGTGAAAGCCACATTGAGATATAATCGTTTTAATAACCTGCATAACACCATGATTTGTGGTGAGAACAAATTAAACAAATGTGCATTGAGATTCTGTACATATTCATATAATGTATTTCATAAGTAAATGAGTGTGTGTTAATCTTCACTTTGATTATCTAGTGTGACCAAGTTATTTTTCCGAAGGTGTATATTTGTAATTACCAGTTTTTACTGTATGGAGAGGGGTCTTGCACATGTGCAGCCCCATCTCTTGAACTTAAACCGTCATACAACGTTTTAGATTTCTGTATATGCTTTCCACATTCAGTTTCATCACAGTCTAGTGTATGAGTGTGTGTGTAATGCACACTGATGTGGTGATAGGGTGAAAGAGTAATGTAGTTATGTAGTTACACAGTGACTGATTTATTAGAATGGAATGTGTAGAAGTATGGTGACTGCAGTACTTGTTGTAAGAAGTTTGTGATACTCATTGACAATGGTTTTTATGTGAAGGGGATGAAAAAATATGCAGTAAACATATTAGTATGAATGGATTTTCACAGAAGTGCATAATGTAGGAAGGGATAGTAATTTTTTCATGGAAGACAAAACATACTAGTTTTATTTTTTATTTCATGATCTTCACTGGTGACCTAGGAATTCTTTGACAGAATAGTACCAGACATGTCAGTTTTTATAAAATAAATCAAACTAGTGTACATTTGATTTTCATATTACCAAGTTTGTTCAGTGTTCATTTTTTTATCCCAACAGAGATTTTTGTATCTCTGTCATTCTTGTTTTGATCCCCAGTCATCATGTTTAGCTGTGTCAAATAATGAAGTATTAAACAAGTTTTTTCATAAATCGGGTATGACATAAGATTTTTATCGTAGATATTTTGTAAAGTCAACGAAAACTTCCACAGTTTTGAAGAAATATTTTTTTTTTACCAGCCAAAAACTCTGTAATGTGATATTTGGGTTAAGCACATTTTTCTGCTTTCGATACTTTATTTTTGTGTTTGCCTTCTTGATTATCAGATTCATATTTAAATCAATCATTAAGAACATGAAGTTGCTTCACATTTTGATAATTCATGTAAAACATTTCAGATTTTTAAGATTTCATATCATTTGATAAAGACCTGACAAATTAGTCCCAAAACCAAATTTTCATCAATAACTGTAACGTAAAGATAATGAGTTCTAAACTAAACCTCTCAGGGTAAACTTTGTTATGAATAGACACAAGTCAAACATTTGATGTGCAAAGGGATAGAGATAAGTATCTGAAACGTTTGAAATGAATCCTACATTCTGGGGGTTGCATGCCTGTAGAGTAAGATTTAAGTTAAGAGAACCAGCTGGAATATTCGGTGATAAGTGTTTGGTTTGTCATACCTGCCAGATGTATGAACCATGCATACAGTAACTGTCTCATGCATATGACAAGAGAACAGGCATGCAGAACTTTTGGGGAACCATAATGCATCATTTACAAAAAACAATATAATATGTTTACCATATTTGTAGCAGTGAACAGATTGAAATATATTTTCGTAGATACACTGGTAATAATGAAAACTGTTATTCATATTTTGCATGGTGTTGCTTGTATTCAGAGTAAGAGCTCTGTGTTTGACACAAGTTGTGAAAATGCTTTGCCTCTTTCCCAGGTGATCATCAGGTAAATACACTTGTCAGACTTTTAATTGATTGAGGCTGATCAGTCAGTATCTGACCTATCTCTGAAAACAGCAGTTACCTGCCCACAACCACAAGGTGGACATGCATCAGCTTGGTTAGCCATACAATACCTACTCCTACTTTTTACCTGTCCAAGCACGGGTTGCACACTGGACTTTATTGTAAGGTTAGTAGTGTAGATCATTTCCTAGAGCTATTCAAGAAGGGAAACTGTTCTGTGTTATCACCCAGGATTAAATTTGGAGAGGTATACATAATTTATCCTAAAAGAATACAGCCTGTATGGTTTTTAGCTTTTTCTGATTATCAATGCATCTTTAAAAAGTTTTTGAACTTGTTAAAACCAAGAAAGCTAAGGAATATAGTGATCAAATTTAGTCTTAGTTATTGCAGTTACTGAGGTATTTCACACAAACAAAACCCTGTTTTATTCAGATGAATGTAAAGAAAGTAAAGAGTATTTTAGATAAAAAAAACTGAAAATAATGTTGAAACTTCTTTCTGAAAAGATAGATGAAGGGGTGTAGGATGTTGAGAATATGTACTGTAATTAACAGATGCTCAGTGGGGTTCAGATGTTTCTCAGTATTTTACCACTACTAAACCATCAACTTCAACAGCACTGTATATAGTGGTGTATGTGATGCAGAAGAGGTTTATGTGATGATTTCATGACATTTCTTGTGATTAAGTGGCATTAGATATCTAGCTTAGTAAAAGGAAGAAATAAGCTAGTGCTCCTGTCTTCTGTAAACAGGCAGAGCTGATAATGAGTAGCAGTTAAAGATGGATAATGATGAGATTGTATCATCATCAGTAGACAGAAAGGCGTACAGTGTTTGTGAAGACCTTCTTGCCCCACAGGAGACCACCATACCCTGGTCCCACATGGAGAGCAGTTTTGAAGCTCCAGAAGCCCCATGGAAGGGGTTCTGAGGCTAGAAAACTAACTCTTGCATTAGATTTGTATAATGATATGCTACAGAAGTTTATCTTCTTCTAAGTTATATACTTTAGTTCCTTTACTTATATATGCTGACTGTTACTAACTGCAAGTGGTATGTGGTCATTAGCAGATAGAATGTGATTATCAGCAGGTGGCTTATGCACATCATTACTAGGCATTTGGCTGTTACTGACTGATATGTTGTTGGCAGATGATCCAGTAGTATTAGCAAATGGTGTATAAGCATCAGCAGGAAGCACGCAGCCCTCAGTAGATGATGTATGGTCTCCATCAGATGTCATATGCATATCTGCAGGGGGCAAATAGGCATTGGCAGGTAGAGTATGGAAATCGGTAGATGGTGTGTAGGCGTCAGTGGTTCGAGTGTTCATTTCATTAAGAGGCTGAGAGGCATTGAACGAGATGTACATCTCAGTAGGAGCAGCAGTGCAGTTGGGTTCTACAGTCCTGTTGAGTGTGTTCAGGTTCTCTGCAGTGACGATATTTTTCTGGAAGGTGCGCTTAGGAACTGCATGGGACAGCTTGTACGTGGCATGCTGAGAATAGGGGGACACATATTCAGATGAAGTATGACCTGACAGCTATCCAGTTGAGAAATTATTTATTTAATTAATAATAATTCAATTTATCATAGTATTATGATAATAATAATGATGATGATGATAATAATAAAGCCATAATAACAATAATAATACGTTCCCAAGACCAAAAATCAACAGCATTACAAATACTCTTAACGAAATCACCTGACCTGTAAATTCAAATCATAGATTTTTTTTCAAGACTCGTTCCCCTGGCACTGACCATGAAAGCCAACCCGGTAGGGGAGGTGGCGTGTAGGTAACAGTCGTCTGCGCTTCCCTGGATGACCACGACCTCTCCTCGATCCGAAGGCGCTGACGTCGGCAGGTCGAACGCGTGAAGACGGAAACACACTGCGAGGAAACGTAGAAAACGGATGAATCAAGATGTAAATATGTTGGACAGCCGATAGGAAGACCCATTGTATTGATGCATCTGTAATTGATGGGTTTACGTTGGCCATACGAGATCATAGCTCTAGGTTGGGGGGAACATTAGTCAGAAAAAAGGAGACGGTGAGTAGAATTACAGTCATAAAAAGATACGAAGGAATTATGAGCTCAGTTAAACCTCGTCCTGGTCTAACAGGTCCTCCTTTGTCCAAACCTGTCCATCCCCGTGTTCCACCCTCACCTGAGCTGCTTGGGCGCGTCTCCTCGCACGCCACCAGGCTGGAGATGCTGCTGTCACCGCTGCCGTTATTGTTGTTACTGCTACCGGAGTGTAAGGCAGCGAGGTAGAGGGGCGTGGAGTCTCCACAGAGCTTCAGCTTCCCGTCGCGCGTCGTCCTGTACTGCACTCTCACGTCCCCTTCCTGAATTGACGTGACGGTGGCTCCTGTAAAGGGATGTCTCGCTGTTACGCGACGTTATCACACGGGTCCGTCGCTTAGTGTAGGTGTCACAAGGGCCCGTTTACTCGGCCTCGACGCCCATGGGCGGTTAAGTCACGTGTACTCACTCAGAACCCAAAAGCCAAAGACTTTTATTAATACTCACGTCTCTTCCGGATCTTGACTCTCGAGGCGACTCTCCTGTTCACGGGCGCCTCGTCGGAAGACCGGACGTTCTTCCCCGCCCGACGGTACTCCTGTAGAAGGGGAGGAATGAAAGGATTAATCCCGAGACACGTAATCCTCATCGAGAAGTCAGTTACTCTCCCTCCCTCCATCTCCCCGAATTCTTCCCTCACCATCCGTCCTTACTCCCTCCCTCTAGATATAAGGTCACCGCCGCCACCACTCACCATACTGAGTCCAAACTCCACCACGGTGTCAGGGGTGACCTGACCTGAGACCGAGGTCAAGGGCAGGTTCCTTACGAACTCCAGGACGCAGCTGTGGGACCATCCGGCTAAGCTGATGTCATTCAGCTTGAGTATTCTGTCGTGTGGCCTGCGGGGAGGGGACACGAGAAGCATTGTATTAAGTTGAGTCATATTGTGCCTGTGAGACACTGGTCCCCACCTACTGAAAGAAGCAGTGGTCCCCACCTGCTGAAAGAAGCAATAGTCCTCACCTACTGAAAGAAGCAGTGGTCCCCACCTACTGAAAGAAGCATTAGTCTCCACCTATTGAAAGAAGTATTTGTCCACACCCACTGAAAAAAGCAGTGGTCCACACCTGCTGAAAGAAGTATTCATCCCCACCTACTGGAAGAAGTATTTGTCCCCCACCTACTGAAAGAGGCATTAATCCCCACCTTCTGAAAGAAGCATTCGTCCCCACCTACTGAAAGAAGCATTCGTCCCCACCCACTGAAAGAAGCAGTGGTCCCCACCTACTGAAAGAAGCATTCGTTCCCACCTACTGAAAGAAGTATTTGTCCCCCACCTACTGAAAGAGACATTAGTCCTCACCCACTGAAAGAAGCAGTGGTCCCCACCTACTGAAAGAAGCATTTATTCCCACCTACTGAAAGAAGCATTCGTCCCCACCTACTGAAAGAAGTATTGGTCCCCCATCTACTGAAAGCAGACGATTTGAGTGTGACTGACATGATAAACTTGTGACCAATATTTGTTTGATTGTGGCTATGTATTGGTAGATTAAATGATGTCATTGCTACACTGATGTTCTTATGGTAAGATGATAGATAGCCTCAAGATTTGGAATTATCAGTAATCTCCATAGCCTCAAATCTAACCTTGATATAGTTTTATCCATTTTTTTCCACTCAAGTTTTAACAGCATCATCAAACATTTTTTTTGTTCGGGGTGAAAACCACATCAGTTCCATTCCTTCTATAGCTAATTCAATTCATTGTTGTTGTTTTTTTATAGTATTCCTTGTTGTGCATCTTCCACTCACTCTGACTGCTGTCGTAAGCATTACGTAACTAAACCAGAGTTTGATTACAATAGAACAAAAAAGAGAGAGAGAGGAAAAAAAGGCCTAAGACCTTTTATTTCACACACACTCCTCAGTGGGGAAATGCGTATTAAGGTGGGTGCTTATTTTAGGTCCTTTTTTCTTGCCTGGTAACACTGCCTTTTTCTCTTCATTATTTGCTCTTTATTATTTTCTTCCTACCTCATTACTTATCTACGTATATACTCGCACCCAGTTTCACACCTACTTATTTACCCTGCTCCTGTAAGTCTTACCTCTGTCCCACTTACACACACACACACACACACACACACCTTCTTATCTTTCCTTAAATCCTCATTGCCTCCTACTTACATATTCTGCCCACCTTCCTACTTGCCTACCTACTTACGTACGAACCCACTAGCCCACCTACTTACTTGCCTCCTCCCTCCTGTACTCACTTGATCTTAAGGACGGAGAGAGGGGACACGGGAGAGACCTTGTAGACAGAGTGGTCGCCCATCACCTGGTCCGTGGCCAGGAAGACCCCAAGGCAGACGCTGGAACTCCGGGATGGTCCGCTGCTCGGGTCATACAGGGTCAGCTCTGTGACGAACCTGTCCGAGAGGTTCATCTGCAAAGGGAAAACGAGAGGTTCATTTGTAGGGGAAAATGGGAGGTTCATTTGTAAAGGGAAAACGAGAGGTTCATCTGTAAAGGGAAAACGAGAGCGTCATCCGCAAAGAGAAAACGAGAGGTTCATCTGTAAAGAGAAAACGAGAGGTTCATCTGCAAAGGAAAGACAAGAGGTTCATCTGTAAAGGAAAACGAGAGGTTCATTTGCATAGGGAAGACAAGAGGTTCATCTGTAAAGAGAAAACGAGAGGTTCATCTGCAAAGGGAAGACAAGAGGTTCATCTGTAAAGGAAAACGAGAGGTTCAGCTGCAAAGAGAAAACGAAAGGTTCATCTGTAAAGGAGGAAAAAACATTGGCATTCATGAGACCTGAAGAGGAGTTGGGAGGCAGGCGGGAAGAGCCGTTAGATACAAGGAAAAACTTTTCGTTTCAATTCGTCTTTGTTGCTTTTCAGATTAACTTGTACGCGGACCGAATGTTTGGATTCTGTGAGGCTAATATGTCTGCACAAACAGTGACGTTTTCATTTGCTAATGTATAAGTTATACTGAAGACCGAATCCTTCTTTGGTGGCTGGATGGAATGAGAGTTGCTGTGACAGGTGGAAAAATGGGGGTAAGAAAGATGGGATTTATAAAAAAAATTGGGGAAGGCGGTGGTGAGTTTGATAGGTTATGAGAGGAAAAGATGAGGTTGGTGAATGATGGGGTTGGTAATGACAGTTGTTTGTTGGGTAAGCGTCAGAGGTTTCTTCTAATTAGCTGAGGATGGGGTAAGGCCTTAGGTGGTGAACCACATATAATGAAGTAAAGATTATAAATGAATTTACAGACATTAACATGCTAAGTTACTAGACGTTTTGCTGGGATAAGTGAGGTTTATCCAGTCCGTCCAGCGTAACTTCAAGAACGCCACATGCCGGAAACTCCTGCGATAAAACGTCCGTAATCTTCCATGATCACTAAGTAACTCTGTTACACCTGGAACCTTCCTAGCGACTTGGGCTTTTGGAAACCTTCCTCCTAGCGACTTGGGCTTCTGGAACCTAGCCAGCGACTTGTGGTGCTCTGGGAGCTCTAAATACCTCACCCGAATCCTGGACTGTCAGGTGTTCCTCACGAGGACTTAAGTGACGTAGAACCTGCTGGAAGTCCGACCGCTTACGAACATTCCAGACCTGGACTCGTGACGCTCTTAGGTGTCCCACCTTACCCTGCAGAGGTCCGGGGGTGGGGGACCGGCTACCTACCGTAAACCCGGAGCCTCGATTGCCGCGCTTGGAATAGGGCTTCCTGACGGGTGAGACAGGAGACGGGGAAGACGATCGTCTCGGCGAATTCGAGATCTTGGGGATCCTGGAAGGCCTCGGGAGCGAGCCGCCGCCGCCGCCGCCTCCGTCGCCGCTCTCGAAGACGATGGCGCTCAGGATGGAGTTGTTGTTGGATGCTTCCGCGTCCTCGTTCTCGACCAAGCTGCTAGGGCGCTCCAGCGACACCCGGTCTGCAAGACGCAAGAGAGAAAGTGAGCGTCATTCCCGTGCGTGACCCGCGGATGACCTGGCGTGAACGAGAGGTAAAGAGAGACAAGAGAATATAGTCTTAAGGCCTCTTGGACCTACGGAAGGAGCAGAGGTGAAGGACTATGTGCCACACACGGCTGATTTGACACAGAGACACTAACCGTCTAGATAAGGAATACCCCAGGAGTGCAACGCCCTGTTAACGAAGACGATAAGCAGAGATAGAGAGAGAGAGCTAATGTCACACATATGTCATGAACGAAGCGCCATGAAGGGCACTGTCATCTACTTACGTTCAGCATTACTCTCATGATCGCTCGCAGTGCCGCTGCTGGCGGTCGGTGATGGACAACTGGAAGATGAAACGAAAGGAAGAGTACTTAGCAGGTCTTGTGGGAAGACGTTCTTGTCTCTTATATGAAACTTATATATTTCTTTTTTTTCTTACAGTCAGTCTCGATTTAAATGATTTCCAGTGTTGGACAGTGTTAGATATTTTGAGGTATTTCTTTGATGACAGAAATTCAGAGTTATTTCAGTCATACACCGAAAGAGTGAATTTGTCAAAGATTATCATTTTTCGCAATGAAAAACATTTAGAGTTAAATCTCATTTAAGACATAAACCACAAACCACAAACGCTTGTGTGCCAATGGCGTCTTAGCTCCGCATCT
>JAUUDW010127491.1:3564-15289 GCA_032361385.1 Panulirus guttatus | reverse complement strand
AAAAAAAAAAAAAAAAAAAAAAAAAAAAAAGCTGAAGACAGTCCAAAACTTTTCCACAGATTCACCAGGAGCAAATTGTCAGTTAAGAGCAGCTAATAAGGATTCTGAGGAAATATCTGCCTAAGATGATGTAAAGATATGCAAAGAGCTGAATTACAAGTTAAAAATTGTATTTTCAGTGGAAGATACCATAGCCCCAAACTAATGAAATGGATTAGGGGGAGTTCTTGGAAAGCACTGAAATACTTAGAAAAGGCACAAGCAGATTACTTAAAGTCCCATGGTCCTGATGAAATTCCTCCATATGTGCCAAAGATGTGTACAGATAGTCAAGACAGCTTACATGAAATGTCTGAGATGTCTTTGAAGCAAGGTAAATTACCAGGGTAATGGAAAAGAGCAAACATCATACCCATCTTAAAGAAAAGAGACCAGGAGGAGGCACTAAATTACTTGGTGTTCTTCCTGATGAGCTTTGTATGTAAAGTACAATTAATGATAATCAGAGAAAAAATGGGTGACTAATTGCAAAGGAGAAATTAAGTGAGAAACAGCATGGTTTCAGGAACAGATCACGTGTAATCCACGTCTTAGATTTCTAAGTGAGTGAGCTCAGTTTTAGACAAAAGAGAAAGCTGGGTGGCTTGTTTGTAATTTGACTGCCAGAAATCATGTGACTTTGTACCACAAAGGAGGTTGGTAATGCAGCTGGATCTTCTGGCAAGAACAAGGGTGAGGCTACTTCAGTGAATAGATTATCTTAGTGGAAGGAATCAAAGGATGCTATGTCAGGAGAGCAATACAGTGATGTACTGCAGGGGTCTGTTCTAGGACTATTGCTCTCCTTCATGTGTAGATGCCTTGCAAGAAGGATTGGACTCCTACCTGAACATGCTTGCAATTGATGCCAAAGTTGTGAAGAATGTATAAAGTGAGGATTGCATCAACCTACAAGGGGACTGAGACAGGCTCTAAATCTGGTCTGATACTTGTTTGTTGAAATTCAACCCAAGTAATTGCTAGGTAATGAGGATGGAATACAGTGAAAGATGACCTTGACATGAATATTATTTAGCAGGAAATACATTGCAGGAAAGTGCATGTGAAGAGGGCTTGGGAATAAACATCATCCTTAACCTGTTTCCAGAGCTCCACCGTAGGGGACACAAAACGTGACATACTCTCTTTTGGCATATATTTGAATAGCATACAAGTATATGGATAGAGAAAAATCCTGAAAGCTGTTCAGATCCTGCATTAGGCCAAAAGTAGAATATTTTTTCAAGTCTGATCACTGTAATTAAAGAAGTACAAGGAACTAATGGAGAGGGTCCAAAGGGAGGCAACAGAAATGGTATTGGAATTAAGAGGGATGAGTTACAGGAAAAGGTTAAGAAAGGTTAAAGGCCATAAATTTGCCTACCATGGAAGAAAGATGGAGTAAGGTGTAACCTGATCACAACCTATAAGTTTTTCAACTTGTTTTATGAAGTCAACAATGAACATCTCTTTCAAAGATATAAAACCTTAACATGAAATTAAGCAAGAAACTTGTTAGAAAAGTTGTAAAGAAGTACTTTAATAGCATAAGAATGGTGGTTTAATGGAATAGTTATTCATCTGATGAAGAAATCATGAATGTGGACAGCTTATTCAAGTTTGAGAAGTTGTATGATACAGCATGACTTCAACTTATAATAAGGTTACAATCCGGTACAACCTGTGTGAGTCGAACCATTGAAGCCTTTGTTATAAGGGGAGATATGTTCCTGACCAAGTTTTTCCCTGTAAATCTTATTGATGGATTATACTGGACCAGGAACAAATTAGCTTCCCACTCATACACAGCACCAAACTCTGTCATGAGGTAATTTAGATGACGTACTGTATAGCGAAAACGTGTGTGTGTGCATATATACACATGTAGGAGTTAGGACATGGTACACTCGCTCCAAAAACTATCGGTGCACGTTATGATCGACAATTTCGAATTGATTCGTGAGCGCTGTTATTTTTCGGGAACGTTGGTAAGTGCAACATTATTACTTCTCTCTCCACTTGGTAATGTTGCCATTTGGCTGATAACGGCTTATCTCTCACTCTCATTTCCTATTAATATTACTTTATGCACTTTAATTCATTAATAGTAAATAATTTTGTATTTTTACCCTATATGATCTAATTTAGTTTTTCATTTACTATTTAATGGTATAGGTCTGTAGGGGTTGTTTTGAAACACCCTGTATAAACGTTGGCATCTCGGCAGGATTACAGGGCTGCCAACATACAGCTAGAACAACTCTCCTTTTACAATACTTCTCGTCACTGGTCTCAAAATGTTTCACCGAAAGTATGCACCGATCCTTTTTGGAGCGAGTGTACATAAAAACAGGGTTAAGAGGTGGGGCAACTTCAGTGTGAAACTCTTTCTCCCTGTAGCACAAAAATAGAAATTACATAATCATACACCCACACACATGCAAACTTTCATTCATAGTGAATGTAATAAAATTTTGTTGGATATATAAGTAATCACAAATAGTAATCATGCACACATGCACAAAAATTTGTTCATAGTGAATGTAATATGATTTGTTAGATATATAAGTTAGACACTGACCAGGGCAATGTAAGTGTAAAGAACTTAAGGCAAAGGTAGTGGTGATACTATGCTTAGAGCTATTAATTTGTATACAGGGATAACATCTAACATGTAAGTTTAGGCTGGTTATATGTAGATAATAATTAGATTAACATAAAATAATGCTCTTGATTATGTTATAAAATGAGTTAGTGTAGATATGAAGATTAAATAGGTAACTGTATGACAGAGTTGAGTTATAATAAAGAATAAAAATTAACTTGTAAACTAGGGAGTACTTTTTTATGTGTGTAAAGTAAACATGGGTTATATGGGTCAAAATTAAGGCCATTACTTAGAATGTGAAAAATGTAATTTGGACCTGCGCAAAACCACTTGCAGTTGTTAGCAGTGCAACCCACAAACATTGTAAGTATGGTAGATCTCAGATATCCAAAACAGGGCAGCTAGCTTACAGCTAATCCAGCTCTTCACTCTGATCTTTGAAACTTGGTGATAACTGGGTACCTAACATGAGCTTGGGGCGTACCTTACCTTACTCAACCTTCCTTTCCAAGGAGCTGCTTTGTACATATTTATTTACAAATACCCCAGGACCAATTTTTAGGTTATCTCAAACCTATCTAAAGGCTCCTGCAGCCCAAGACTGCACAAATTGCAGCAGCAGGGAAATATAGACTCATTTGGAGTGAGAAGTTCTTTGATGAAACCTACACTACTCCCATTGATACAGCCTCCCAAAGGTGACTTTCACTTGCAATGTAACCTCAAGCTGGAAGAGTCTAGTAATACCTTTGTGGGGCCTGGATGTGGATAGGGAGCTGTGGTTTTTGGTGCATTACACATGATAGCTAGAGAATGAGTGTGAGCGGATGTGTCCTTTCTTTGTCTGTTTTCTGGCACTACCTTGCTGATGCAGTGGGTGGCAATGCTGTTTCCTGTGGGTTGGGGTGGCACCGGAAATGGATGAGTTTGGAAAAGTGTGTGAAAAGAGAAAGTTGAGAGTAAATGTGAATAAGAGTCAGGTTATTAGGTTCAGCAGGGTTGAGGGACAAGTTAGTTGGAATTTAAGTTTGACTAGAGATAAATTGGAGGAAGTGAAGTGTTTTAGGTATCTGGGAATGAACATGGCAGCGAATGGAACTATGGAAGCGGAAGTGAATCAGGTGGGGAGGGGGTGACGGTTCTGGGAGCGATAGAGAATGCGTGGAAAGAGATAACGTTATCTCGGAGAGCAAAATTAGGTATGTTTGAAGGAATTGTAGTTCCAGCAATATCATATGGTTGCGAGGTATGGTCAGTAGATAGAGTTGTATGGAGGAGGGTGGATGTGTTGAAAATGAAATGTTTGAGGACAATATGTGATGTGAGGTGGTTTGATCGAGTAATTAATGAAAGGGTAAGAGAGATGTGTGGTAATAAAAAGAATGTGGTTGAGAGAGCAGAAGAGTGTGTGTTGAAATGGTTTGGACATATGGAATGAATAAGTGAAGAAAGGTTGACAAAGAGGATATATGTGTCAGTGGTAGAGGGAACAAGGAGAAGCAGGAGACCAATTTAGAGGTGGAAGGGTGGAGTGAAAAAGATTTTGAGCGATTGGGGCCTGAACATGCAGGAGGGTGAAAGGCATGCATGGAATAGAGTGAATTGGAATGACGTATACTAGGGTCAACAAACTGTCAGTGGACTGAACCAGGGCATGTGAAATGTCTAGGGTA
This sequence comes from Panulirus guttatus, assembly GCA_032361385.1. Classification (NCBI taxonomy): domain Eukaryota; kingdom Metazoa; phylum Arthropoda; class Malacostraca; order Decapoda; family Palinuridae; genus Panulirus; species Panulirus guttatus. Next base: position 10,969 of record JAUUDW010127491.1, on the reverse strand, counting down.
AACCATGGAAAGGTCTGTAGGGCCTGGATGTGGATAGGGAGCTGTGGTTTTGGTGCATTACACACGACAGCTAGAGACTGGCGCAGGGGGTGGCGATGCTGTTTCCAGTGAGGCAGAGTGGCACTGGGAATGGATGAAGGCGAGCAAGTATGAATATGGACATGTGTATATATGTTGATATGTATATGTAAATGTACGTGTATGTGCATGTATGTATATATGTGTGTACATGAGTGGATGGCTTTCTTCATCTTTTTCCTGGTGCTAACTTGCTGATGCAGGAAACGGCGATCAAGTATAATAAATAAATAAATTATAAATATGTATATTTGTTCATGTATATACCCAAGCCTAAGCCAAGTACCAAGTTTCTTACCCAAATCCACAGGGGAGAACAAACAGCTGGGTTGACTGTAGACTGACTGCCATGACCAGGATTCAAACCTGTGCACTTTATCTCAGGTGGCCTTTGAATGTATTACGGTCAGCAGCACAATCACAATGCTGATATCAAAATCATTATTCTATCGTATGCATTATAAGCTCATTCCTAGTTTAAGAAAAACATATTATTGACGTACTGTCAATGGATTGAACTAAGGGAACATGGAGCGACCACAGGAAACCCCATATGGAAGGGTCTGTGGTGCCTGTGATTTTGGGACTTTACACATAACAGCTAGAAGATGGATGTGAGAAAATGAGGCCATCTCTTAGGCTGTTCTCAGCACTACCTTGTTAATGCAGGAAATGGCAAAACAAGTATGAGAAAATATTTACTTATTTGGCCTAACTATGGACAGTTTAGCTGCTATGGTCAGGGGTTAGTGTAGTGCACGTATAGTCCTTGGGAAAAGTGCACAACCACTCACAATGGTCACTAGTGAGTTACTGAGGCCTCCAGGAAGCATCAGTGACTCATCCTTTGGGTTGCCATTTATGGACAGCTAAAAGAGTGTACAATAATATAAAATTTAATTTAGGGCAGGCAAGCATGTTGCTTCAACCGAGGACAGTAGCACTTAATTACACTTGTCTCAATTGTGGACGGAAGCAGTGAAAGGGTTAATAACTTTACCCTATATCTTCATAGTACCTTCTTTAAGGACTTTGGCAACATTTTCATATGTTTTCTCCAAGTCCAGAAATGCTTATGGTTGTAGGAATGCTATACCACAAAGGTATCAGGAGGAGGTGTAGTGGCATAGTGAGCCAGCACTGTAATGGCTGTCATATGACTCTACCCTGGCCCAGGGCACTGTTGCTTTTTTTTTTCAGCTTTATTTACATGTAGGTTGATGGATTTCAAATCTGTAAACAGAGACATTTCCATCTTTCACTTAACAACACGTAAGTCACACAACTCTTATTCTAAATCACGTTTTCTTTATCCTTGGGGATGGTAAAGTGAGCAGACCACCCTTGCATCTAGTGCATGTAATAAGAGGTAACTAATCAGGGCTGGAATCCCTTCCTTCCTTGAACTGTCACTTTCCAAAAGAAGTTGCAGAAGAATTAACCACATAGGGAAGGCTCCCAGCAGGCTTTGGCTGGCAACTGGATGTACATGGACGTTACCAGAATAAGATGGGAGAAATAGATTCTATGCTTAAGGAGGGAAACGTGTGCTCAAGGGGAAAAGGTAATATTTGATTAGGAATGTCTTACAGTAAAAGTCTAAGGTTAGTGCGAGGATGTGAGAAAAAAAAGAGGGTGGCACTTATGATTGAGGAGCTATGGGAATGTGTTAGTGTTAGAAAGTGGGTTCAAGATTGATGTGAGGTGAGAATGAAAATAGGAGAGGTGGGTGATTGTCAGTGTCTGTGCACCTGGTTGCCTTTAGGAGCCGAGTTAATGTTTGGGAAGTTTTGATACAAGAGATTCAGCACTAATGGTGGGCAATATGAAAGCAAGATTGAGTGATGTGGCAGTTGAGAGTACAACTGTGGACATGGGGAACAGCATATCAAGTTGTGTGCTGTAAAAGCAGCTGGTGATGGGAATACCCAATTTAAGAAAGGATGCATACTTAAGTATGAATGAATTAGTAAGATTGAGATTAAATAGGCATTATTGTATCACTTACCAACTGACAGGTATTGAAAAGAGAGGTTGTTGGATGGGAATGAATGTGCTGAGAGGAGCAGCAGGTGGAATGTTTGATCATTTCTTGGAGGAAAAAATTTGTAGTGTCTTTTGGAAAAGAGAAAATGCAGAGATAGTAAGGTGATGCAAATGAGCATGGATGAGAGGCTTGAGTTTACAGATACCATGAAAGATTAAGGGAAGAGTGGCAAAGGGTGAGAGCAAATGAAAAAAGGGGAGTTGTTGAGAAGTGAAAGGTATTCTGAAAAACAGTCCTTGTATGTGATAGTGAAGTGTATGGTACATGAAAGGTGGGGTGTGAGCTTAAGGGAGAGTCATGGTTGTAGGAAGTTAGTTTGCTGTTGAATGAAAACATTATCTGCAAAGAATTAGGAGGTGTATGAGAGATAGTAGGAGGTCAGGAAGGCACATTAACACAAATATATACATGTATGAGTGGTGGTACCAGACTCTGCCTGTATGAGATTACACCACTAGTGAAAAGTTACTTTCAGTGAGGTTGTATCATCGTCAGTGGACTTTCAAAAGGAGTACATTTTTGTCAGGGAACTTCTCACCCATAGGTAGCCTATCATATCCCTACTTCTGATTGGTGTGCATACAGCCTTGATAAAGCAGGATCCTGTAAAAAGGGTTCTGAGGTTATGGAAGGTAGTTTGAATATATATTTTTATGTTAGTTGAGATGGTACAGGCAACTGAATGATCTCGTCAAGGCTATCTCATTAACGCTATACATATACCCTAACCTAATTCAGGCCCCCAGTTTATTGAGCAACCCCTAGGGTAGGATGAACAGCTGGGATGACTGTGGACCCTAGGTAGCCCATGCATGCATCACAGTCAGCAGTACTAATCACTACAACTTGGGGGTTCTTAGGCATGGTTGAAATACTTAATTTTACTAGGCACCACATGCCTCTTGGAAAATACCTCCACCTTTCATAATAGTATTATTCTTTTTAATACAGGTATTTCTTTTGTCCCCACCCCTTCAAGTACTCGTCTCACATCTTGAGGCCCACTGTAGAAAAGGTTGTCAACCCTTTAGTTAGTGAAGCAGGGAATAGTAATATACATTTTGGAAAATGATGCATAAGTATTTTTATAAGTTTATTTACACTGTACATATCAGGGTATGAAAGCTGCTTTACGTAAATTGCAAACACTTCAATGTTTATGGTGAATAATTATATATATATAGGTAAGCTGCAGATTGGATGTACCAAAATCAGATGACAATATATACTTTACATGTTAAAAATATTGGTTTTTAACTTCTAGGAAAACATAAGTATGCTATACTTCTAAATATGAAAGATTTCAGACCACAGAATGATTTTCAGATGAATCTACCAAGACTTGTTTGAAGTTAAAAGAAAGGGGTTTTTCAAATATTTATTTTTCTTTAAAAACAAAAATTTTAGCCTGAAAAATCTCTTGGGCACCAAATTTCATCCAGTAGATAAAAGATATCATCTTTAAGATTCGATTCTGTAAACACTATAAAATAATCTTTAAGATATGATTCTGTAAACACTATACAAGGAGCCGAGTTCCATCTGTTTACTGTCAATACAGTAGTAATTCAAGCACATAAATTTCTCATTTCTGTGCTTCTTGCAACTGTGCAAGAGAATACAGATTTACAGTGGAAGTGTACCAACTTCCAAGTTCGGTGAATCGCTTTGCAATTCTTTCAGCAAAACTTGATGGCATTAATCCATAATAATTTCACAATGAAGTAAGTACAAATGATAACACTCACATAAACACATGCATACACACATATATGATCAGTTGGGGGGATATTGGGTATATCTTCACTTAAATATAATGCACACTATTCTCATTGCATGTGTTTTCACTTGCTATGATGGTGAGTAACATGTTCAAGTTGAGAGAGATAGGCTTGAACGCTTGGCCATCAGTTGCTGTGACTGTTAATCATAAATCTCATTCGTTAACTCTGATTGGACAAGCTCAACATCCAGGCAGGTGAATTGATTTGGTGGGTAAGATCTTCTGTTAACCTGCTGGACATATTGGCATACTGCCAGTACTAGCCTGTGTCCAGTCCCTTGCCTGACTCACTCTAACCTTGGCGTCCGCCCACCAGCACACCTACTACACAAGTAATGCTATGTAAGGCTTTCGCGGAATGAAATAAATACTGTGTGTCATCATAGCTGGTTATAAAAGGGTATTATAGTAACATTCTAATTAACAAATCACACATGCTGCTGCTCCAATATGTGAATAAATTACACATAAATATTACAAAACATACTTTTATATAGCTTTTTATATATAACAGCTTCAAACTCAATCTCAACAATCATCACAGGACAAATATAGCTCAGAGATTAGATAAATGGACAGAAAACATTTCATGTTAAAGGATTTTGACTGATTCATCCAATGACATTCACCCCATCCTGCAGCCAAACATCAATACTTGCATCCTCTAAAAGACTGGAGGATGACTACAATAATGAAATGCATAAACAAAAGTTTAAATCAAAACTCTAAAAGTAGCTGCCTCTTGTGCAGTGAAAATGCTGTGTGATCTTACACGAAGCTAAATTTAAAGATGTAATACAATGTCTCAAACTACAACAATCACCTGAAACGATATGTAGCAGCTTTTCCATGAAAAGGGGAACTGTAAGCCATAACCCATGCAGTGGCACGAGAATAGGCCTATATGGAAGACACTGTACAATGACAACGTCTGCTCACCCATTATACTGTATAATCACCTATCTGTCATTAGGATGAAAACTTAGAACAGTTGGCCACTTTTGATATCCTACTGTACTCATGACTACAGCTCGAAAAGAATCAAAACTGGAGTTTCCTCAGAGCACATTCACCTCCTTCCAGTCCAACGAAAAGTAGAAAATATAAGCTTTATACCATCTGTATAAAGCTAGTTTTCCACAATGGCGAGGCAACATATATTTTCAGTTGCAGAATCTATTTTAAGTCTAGTCAAGTTGGACTAAAAAAAGTTTTTGTATCAACTGTCAGATTCTTTTCAAAGATCCTCACTGACTTAAAATTGCTACTGTAAGTCAACTGACACTTCTTAAAACTCTATACATTTATACAGAACGGCCAGTATGATATATATATATTCTATATGTCACTTTTCCATGGCACATCCACACTTAAACATTTGGAAATTTTATTACCGAGAAACCTGAACTTCTCGGAGAAGCTGATATGAACTTACAGTCAGTCATACAAGCAGTCATTATTTCACTGTTTTGTCACTGTCACAAATTCACTTGGACTCATTAACTGTTGGGGATTCTCATTATTCTCCATTTCATTAATACTACACAGATTGGCCTCACATAGGCTATAATCTTAATCTTTTTTTTTTTATCTCATCTGCAGCACCTGACAACCTCATTTCTTTCCTTCAGCACTTGAATTAATTAATTAATCTCACTAGTTTTATCCCAACTCTATCACATGGATTAAGCAGTCTCACTACTTTTCTTTTCTCTGATGCTCTGCACCTAAGTCAACCAATCTCGAATGTCTTCATTTCAACCATGTCTTCATGTCTGCCGGAATTCCAGGCAGTTGGGCACTGCAGCCAGGCAGGATGACCAGGTCAAAATGAATGGGCCATCCCAGCCCATCTCTTTTCCATTATGTTTATACGACACCTCTTGTTCACCGTCTGCACTACACACTTCCACCTCTCAACACTACAACTGTGCACTGTACTTAAGTGTCAATGCCTTCCACTGCACCGTCTTTATTACCAGCGGTACGCTCGCTGCACCACTAAATCCACTAAATTGCACCACACGTTTTGCACTAACTGACAACACTAAGCACTATAGCTAGATGGATATATATATTTATATATTGGCACGTTAATAAGAGGGGATGTTCCCTACTCTCATGACTGGTGTCAGTACCCCTTAGCTCCTCACCTCACCATCTCTCTACTACTTAGGTGACCCTCCCTGCTTGTAGGGAGTACAATGACAGAAGGAGTAGGAACTCTACTTAGTGGCAGGAGTGTCAATGGGTTTATCTACCACCGCGGGTCGCTCTACCACAGTGTGAGGCAGGATGGGAGGAGAGGCAGTCTTCTGCTTAGAAAACGCCTGAAGGGAGAAGAATCGTGCCTTGTCGCAAGCGTCGACGGTGGTCACATGCTGGAAATTGCATGGAGAGGAGATATCAGTCTTCTTTGGTGGTTTGTACTTGGGGACTTTTTCTTTCGTTTTATTCTTCTTCTTCCCCGGACCTGAGAGGGAGATGTTGGCAGGGTCAGCTGTGAGTCGCTCGATATGACTGTGGAACTCGCAAGCGGCCCGTCCATCGTTGAAGGAGAATCCCATGCGACGGCGGTGATCTGAAGACATGTAGAGCGTGTGGAACTGTGGCTCTTGGGCGCGGTAGGAAGTCAGGTTGTCTACCACGTCTCTCCACAGGGCAAAACCTGTTCCTTTCTCTGCCAAGATGAGCTGCAAACGCCGCTTATCGCGGGAGCGCGTATCCCCCTGGTCCAATAAGAGGATGGGAACGCCCGTGTACTTCAGTTCCCAAGTGCCATGCGTGGCGCCCGGCCCTCCCTCGATGTACAGGTTGGCCAAAGTGCGGCACACCCACAGCTGCGTCTTGTGGCCGCGGAAGAAGGTCTCGATGCGTGACACATCTTCATCTGTGACCGCCAGCGGATCCTCGGCTTCGTCCCGACGGTCTGTCAGCGCCCGCAGGGAGTCGTACTTTTCGTTAATCCGTCGCACCGCCTCAGCCTGCGAAAAACAACTTCATTTACTACCAGTTGATTAATGGAATCAAAACAGTTGGGTCCCTTGGAATCTAAAAGACGTGGAACAACTTAAATGTAGGGGACGGTGGCGAGTTTCTGATCTCGTGTAGCAAAGTATATAACATTAAATAAACAAAATACATAGTGCCGACTGCAAACAATAACAACAAACCTCCTTGGAAGCCGCAGCTTTGCGAATGTCAATGGCGGAGGAGTATATGGGTTCTTTGGCCTCCTTGGCGTCGTGATCTACTTCGTCCTCGTCCTCTGCGGCTTGGTAGACGAACAGGTGAGGTGTGGACGCATAGTGAGGCACATGCCTCGCCACGCCTACCTCGGTGAGTGTGGAGCCGCCCTTCACGCCGCCCATCGTCATGCTGTTCCTGTGTTTGTCGCTGCTACAGTCGACGCACCGGCCCGAGCACTCCTGGTTCCCCTGGCACATCCTATACCCGGGGCTCCCTCTGCCGCCCTCCACCACGGCCTGCCCTCCTCC
>JAUUDW010127381.1:0-15290 GCA_032361385.1 Panulirus guttatus | reverse complement strand
CTCAAGCGAGGCGGGGGGGAGGTGTCATGGCGCCACTAGATGGTCGGTCGGCTGGCTGTAGATAACATTAATCCCCCTACCCCTCACCCACTCCCTTTTTTTTTCCCCCGTGCCCGTAACGTCATTTTTGCCCAGTAACGTCATTCTTGCCCATGTGTCACAGGGGTTCCCAGCACGCGGTAGTTTTACGTCAGAGAGAGAGAGAGAGAGAGAGAGAGAGAGAGAGAGGGGGAGTAAGTATGTATATACAAATCTTTATTTCTCTACAAAGGCAAGTGTATCGCTCATTATATACCAAGCTGAGAATAATACTTTTCAAAGACATGGTGGAGAAAAATACATATTTCTTCTATTCTTTGAACAAAGTCTAAAATGTGATGTGCTGTTTAGAGTTTCCTCTTTATTGGAGCACTGTTAACAGTATAGCAACAGCGAGGCAAAGGTTCAGTATAGTCGCAACAGCGATACAGCGATGTCTTGTTGTAACATAGCACGAGTGATGCCCAGATGCAATATAGCAATAGTGATTCACTGTTATACCACAGCAAGAATGAAGCACTGTCATCACACAGCATAAGCACTGTTGTAGCATAGTTGCAGTGATGCATTAGTGATTAAAGTGATACACTAGTCATAACACAGTAACAGCGAGGGCCTGTTATAGCACAACAATAGTAATACACTGCTTTAGCAGAGTAACAGAGATGCCCTGTTATAACTTAGCAGCAGAGATGCACAGTTATAGCACATCAACAGTGACGACCTGCAATAGCACCGTAACAGTGATACACTGCTACAGCTTAGCAAATGTCATTCAACATGACAATGCACCGACTGCGATGCAATTGAATGGCCATCAGGTCAATAAATATAATTCTAAACCCGACTCTTTCTAGAAGAAGCATTATGTCCAACGTTCATATTTTTGCAGACAGTTCTACAGTTTCTACTCTCCACTAGAAGACTGAATGCGGAAGTCTTTGCCCACATTCAATTCCCACAGCTGAAACGCACGTATGTCGTAACTGAGGCAACCACGACCAACGACTTGAGGAAAACTGATACGAATAGGAAGCGTATAATCTTCTCATATCTATAGAGTGCCTCATTCGCTCTAAAATTTATGCACTTCAAGCCAAGTTACTGGTATGGGAAGAGCTGCTTCTATGACTCCACTAAGCTCAGGAAAGTTAACCACTTCCGTCGCGTGTCTGGACATATAAGAAAGTCTGATGATGACAAGACCAGCGGTAAACACCGGCAGGCACAGCTGTAATGAGTGTCTCCTTATGTAGATATGATCTAATGAGCATCAAAGCTCAGCTAGATATACTAAAAGGCATTCACCACATACATGGGATTTCGACCAATCTTAGAAGAACAGTAGCTAGCTCAGGTGGGTCAGTTAATCCACTTCACTTTCCGTTGATTAACCAATTAAGTTACCAAGCTTAACAAGTTTAGGTTCCTGAATAAACTAGATGATTTTGAGTGTTGATTAACTTAACCTCTCGTTGATTAATCATTTACGTTAAATAGCTTGACTATCTAAGAATCCCGAAATGAACCCAACCAGTTAATTCTGGGAGTTAATTGGACCAGAAATAATATCAAATGCTAAAATTTGCAGCTCATCGTTAACATCGCCAAGAATTCAGAGGATAACTCCATACTAACATGACACACACCTCTGACTGAGGGACACATGACAGGTGTAATACCCTGATCACCGTTCAGCGCCTCTGCTGGAGTGGACCAAGTCTGAAACAGCTGGCAGAGGTCACTGTGGCATCCCTAATGTACGAGTATGCCATGCATACGACAAGACAACTCGTCAGCTGCTAAACTAAGAGATTATCTGCGTTGGAATCCAGTGTGTGAAAAAAAATTTTCATCAGTAAGAATGTGGGAGATGTCATCCAAATGGAATTCATTGCTGAAGTCCACTGAAATATATTCTTCTTTAATGGATTCCTTGTTTCAGATGACTATGAAAGTAAGGATCGTTGTTCCCAGAGCCATGTCCTGTCTTACTTCATTTGACATGAGGCCAGGTAACAACGAGGGATTTGCAATGCACTGAAGGTATACGGAATGAACAGTTCCTTATTTACGTCCGGGTCTGCTTACTGTTAGAACGGAATTTGTAATCTAATGAAATGAATCACGGGTACCATAGATCCCCAAACATACAATACGCACATACACGTTCCTTACATACACACATACACGTACCATGCATTCAGAGAAACACACACATACACCTACCACACATACACAGGCGCATCTCCATATACCACATCTAAACACACACACACACACACACACATATACACAAAATATATCAGAGCACTTACATATGGTATGACAATCTGTGTATTATTCATATATACTATCAGCTATCTAATTCTAAATAAGATTTTCTTCCAGTGTGTGAAACGCGTTTTCTTCAGTTCACCCCCTGTCTGTCTGAGCGAAGGAAGGAAGGAAGGAGGAGGAGGAGGAGGAGGAGGTGGAGGAGGAGGAGGCGGAGTAGGAGGAGGAGGAGGAGGCCATAGTGGGGGTGCCATTGTTAAGCCCTAACACCGCCAGTCCCACTTTTATTTGCAACGTGTAGGAAATCGCTGTTTTATTCATGCCAGCCTCGCCAACTAACGCTCTTGTCTAAGAAACACGCCTCAAGTTGGACTTTCCATCTTGCGGTTGAACGCGAAGTCGGACGGCTGTTGCTGTGAGCCGTGGGCAGGTGAGGTACTCACACAATAAGGAGGTTAACTCGTTTCTTACGAGGTTGGCTCCAGCTTGCGAACAACGAAAAGACTTCATGTTCACATCTGATTCATTTTCCCAACGGTTCTGTTTCTTTCTCCCACTGTTTTATTCGAACTGTTTCTTTTTACTTTTTTTTGTTAAATCGAGTTACGTCAGGTCTTCATCCCTATCTGTCTCTCATCTAATAATGGAGTATTTCTGATCACGAATCTGCCTTTCGTTCCCCCGTTCGTGCGGGCATGGCACAGCTATACACCGGTGGCGACACGACAATTCGCATGTACAATTTAAACAACTGGCTCTTAATCCACAAAAATGCAGGGTTGCTGAAAATGTGGCGCTCTGCATATTTCATAAGCACATTTATTCCATTTGTATCAACGTGTTTTTATTAATAAAACAATTCCCATAATGCTATAGGATTTTTTTTTTGTGTGTGTGTGTGTGCGTCATTCTGCAGCGGTAATACTGTGACAAAACACACGAGGCAACATTTTCCGGGCCCCCGCGCTAGAGCTGCCCATAAAACTTTTGCTTTTAGCAAGGGAGCCGTATAACTGGCGCGTCATGATGATTGTATCATTTCCTGTGTGCGATGTTTACCTGATAACGACCCTACATTTTTTTTAATCATTATTATAAGCTCACCCCTTAAATGGCAGGGACCGAAACGTATTCCTCCCTGACCTGAATTTTACGGAGTTGAAAAGATGAAATGGTTTGATGTTGACAGCGGCTCTCTGGATGCAAAACTGGAGTTCCACAAGTTAAGTTAGTTTCGCAAGTCTTCATGTTGGAGAATAGACAACGACGATGTTAAAACTCCACGGCAGTCAATTCCAGATTAAAATTTTTACTGGCAGCGGGATGAAGAGGAGAAATTTCTCGGATATAAAGGGGAACTACCATTCTCCTGACGTCTCTTACCACCCCTGCCTCTTTTCCCTCTAGTCCCGTGTAAGGAACCTCACGCTGTCACAGGCCATCCGCTACTGAAGGCATCCACGTAGATACGCTCGTTCGTAACGCGTCTAACAGTATACCCCTACCACCCTGAACAACCAAATTACAGCAGCTTCTTGCGCCTTCTGAAACATTCGCATCGCTCCATAACCAGATGGAAGGGGCCATTTAGACGTCCACATTCGTCCCTGAACGCGAGTCAATGCACAAAGATAGTGAGGTTTGTAACGTATTGCGAGAAGGCATTACAATGTCTAGGCAACTACATTTACCTTCGCTCATGCTAAGTACATACATCTCTGTTTAAAACTGCCGGAGATTCAGACATGATCATTTACCATTCACTGCTCTCCTCGGTAGTTCCAGATAACCTAGAAACATAACACTTCCCAAAGCAGCTACAACTGTACATTTCAGCAATACGGAGTTCTCTACACCCTGGAGCCAATTCTATTTAACCGGGTTGCAGAGGCTAAGTTGTACCCTGAAGGCAACTGTACAAAACGTAGTTGTAGAAGAGAAAGAGAGGCCCCCCCCATACAACGCCAGGAGCATTCACAACTCAACAGAGTTGCAACTGACTATCCACCCTCTGGAGCATCCACAACTCTACACAACTAAATTCCAGAGTCTTACAAACTTTCTGTAACATCCACAACTCTAAATAACAAAGTTATAGAGGTCTATACACCCTCAACTGGCATCAATAACTCTACAAAACCAAATTTCCAGAGGCCTGTAAACTTCATGAAGTTTCCCGAATTCTACATAAACGAGTTAAAGGGGTCCACACACACCTGACACTGTACATAACGATGCTGAAAAAGTCATCGCCATCGTATTCCACTGTTATTCCGAGCGTCTATAGATGCAGAATGTACTTAGCAGTCTAAATCCTTTACGATCAATGGTGATTGACGTTCTACGATTTACATAGTCTTTTTCTTTTCTGTTTAAGACAGTACACCCGATTTCTACGAAGGATTTAGTTCTTTGTAACTATTCAGCACTGGTGGGTCAGTCAGAGCGAGATTTTCCAAACAGTTGTAGACACACAGACTGAAAAATTTCTCCCATTCAATGTAAAAGGAAAATGTATAATGTTTCGCATCGAGACAAGACTGTGGTTTCCTTATGAAGAGAGTTAACCTTTACATTCTTACCCACGCATGAAGTCAAGCCTGAAGTTATTTTGGGTTACCCGAATGTTACGTTATATGTATGGATTTCTATTTTGTTCACATGTATCGCTCTTTTGATGATAAATCTATCCACGCTGCAGCTGTTTTACGAGTTATTGTGCATTTTGTACAGAATGCTGTGGGCTCTGCTTTGGTTGATCTTTTGGTAATATTGGTTAAAGGACTGTAATGCAACGCCTGGAAGTTACATTTGAATAACTTTTAGGGTTCTTTTCAGATAACATTTGAGAGCTTATGACTGAGATTCAATTAAGATAAACTTTAGAATCCAAAACAAGCGCTACATACACACAGACATTATTTACAGAAGCTACATGAGGCCACTCATAAATACAGGCTTAATTAAGAAGATTTACAGGCACGCTACATAACTAAGATTCATTTCGGATACAGACGTGGCAGAATACATGAATTAGCACGACGATGTATCACGGCTCATATCTGTCATCTGAACTGTTAATCAACTGTAATTCACCAGTACGTTGGCCACGTAGCAAGATCGTCAAGGAAGGTGTCACGCGGGTTGTCTCCGACAAACATTTCGCCCAACCGCAACAAATTCGCACGAAGTAGACCGACCAGTCGTGCATCCGGGTCATCTGTTACCGTTGTATACGAGGGGCTGAAGACCCCGCGATCGACTTTATAACATGACGGGACGATCACGAAGGAATCCAACCAGTCAGGCTAATCCCCTTAACTCCCGTTATGTATGACCGCAGGGATAACATTTTGATAATTAGCTGAAGTCTGTTTAACTTCACTCGGGAAGAAAATAAAAAATCCTTTTGGGTAAATATTGTATGTTGATATCAAGATTTTTGATGGTTTGGTAACTGAATTATTGACGCAGATTATAAAATGATTTCATATTCATATAAATGGTTTAGACTACTGTGTGACTGTGTCTATCCTATGTAATTACAGAGTAAAAACAATTTCTGTTATTAAGAGAATTCAGATCATCCATTTTTTATCATATTTCTTTCAGGTAATAATTTCAAATCATATGTAAATGATATAATCTTCCTTCCACGTAATTAGGTGGAATCATATTACGACCAGGAATATTTTTAGGTTTGCTCCAACGATTGTGAAATGAATGTAATGAATTCATATTCCGGTTAATGAGTAAGTACTTCATATTATGATTTCGCATATTCATTTCCAGTACATGCCAAAGCAGAATATTTTCGTCCGTCCGAGGAATATGTTATACTTCAGCTAAGTGGTGAAGTCAAAGTGTTTAATGATGAAGTCAACGTGTTTAGTGATGCAGTCAAGGTGTTTGAAGATGAAATCAAAGTATTTGATGATGAAGTCAAAGTGTTTAACGACGAAGTCAAAATGTTTAACGGTCAAATGTTTAATGATGAAGTCAAATTCCTGAATGATGAAAAAGTGTTTGATAATGAAGTCAATGTATAATGATGAAGTCAATGGCTGAATAATGAAGTCAAAGTTTAACGATGAAGTTAAAGGCTGAATGATGAAGTCAGAGTTTAATGGTGAAGTCAAAGTTTAATAAAGTCAAAGTGCTGAACGATGAAAAGTTTGATAATGAAGTCTGTGTTTGATAATGAAGTCAAAGGGCTGAATGATGAAGTCAAGGCTTAATGATGGAATCAGAGTGTATGATTATGAAGTCAAAGTGTTTAGTGATGAAATCAAAGTGTCTAGTGATGAAGTCAAAGTGTCTAGTGATGAAGTCAAAGTGTCTAGTGATGAAGTCAAAGACTTTAGTGACGAAGTCAATGTGTTTAAAGATGAAGTCAAAGTGTTTAGTGATGAAGTCAAAGTGTTGAAGAAGTCAAAGTGTTTGATAACGTCAAAGTGTTTGATGATGAAGTCACTGAATATAATCATGAAGTCAAAGTGTTTAACGATGAAGTCAAAATGCTTAGTGATGAGGTCAAGGTGTTTAATAATGATGTCAATGGGTCTAATGGTGAAGTGAAAGTGTTTAAAGACGAAGTCAAAGTTTTCAGTGAAGTGAAAAATAGATAAAAAATAACGGATGAAAATGAGAACTGAGTATACCCCACTTTCTTCCGATTGATTCTGAACTAACATTGGGAAATTTCACATCTTTCACAAACTGGAATTTAACAAAACATGAGTTAACTATAAAAATATGTTGTCCATCCAATGAACACCTACATTTTCTGATCAGTGCACGACGAATGCGCAATATATACTTCAGATACTTCATAAAAGACATCTCCCTTCTGTCACAAAGCTGTAGTTCTATTCTCGGTAGCGCATTGCGAGTCTGAGAAACTATTTGCAAAATCTGTTTCATTGGCGTGATCTCGCAGTCACTGGGATATGAAATTCTTGATGGATTATGACAGCTGTTGACGCACCCAGTGTTTCAAATCAGTACGAAGCAGAGCCTGTCGACTGCACAGACCTTAGTGCCCTCCAAGATCAGAGTCTTCTGCAGCAAGTGCTGTGTGTGTGTATGTGTGTGTGTGTGTGTGTGTGTGTGTGTGGGAGTCGCCTCCACGTGGGGCTTGCTGCCGTGGGTCTCAGAGCCAATAAGAACTCCACGTGTCAAAGGTGAGGCTGTGCGGGGAGGGAGAAACCCTGTGTAATCCCGCAAACAAAGATCGCAAAGCGGCCGAGGAGTATCTCTGGATCTGACGAACCTTGGGTGCTGTGGCGTGACCTTTGGCGTGTTCCTTAAGGGCTAGGTCAAAGGTCAGGCCATCGTACTTAAGGTTAGTACTGTCGTGTTCAAGGATTTTACCCTCATGATAAAGGGTTATACCCTCGTGCTCAAAGGTCGTTCCTTCGTGCTCAAGGGTTATACTCTCGCTCTCACTCGTGCTCAAAGGTCGCACCTTCGTGCTCACGGGTTATACTCTCGTGCTCACTCGTGCTCAAATGTCGTACCTTGGTGCTCAAGGGTTACACCAAGGTCGCCAGTCTTCCTGTACCCGACACCGCTGCAACAGTGGCGTGTGAATGTTGTTTCGCTTCACGCAATTTTGTTCCCATTCGTTGGGGATGGAAACTTCCTGCTCTGGCTCGGTAATGAGAGGGACAGCAGCATGCATAATTTTCTCGCGTTAGGCTGGGAGTCATACGTTCATGGCTGGGAAGCACGGGATTGACACGTTGTGTGTCAGCAAGATGGGGACATCATTTCGTGGTCTGCTGGAACAAAAAAAAAAGACAGAAAAACAGTAAGCAGATGCATGAAGACGGTTTCTCCGGTAAACCACTGATTCCTCTCAACGAGTCTGTGGATAACCAATAGAGAGAAACGGCAACGCTTCGTTATAGTATTTGAGCGACGTAACGGAAGCATCGTCAGTGTTCGTTTCAGACGGGAATATCTCCCAGGGTTCCTTCTGGGTGCAAACATCCCTTCCCATTGTTTACTCTGCAGGGTAAACAACTGCTCCTTTGATCCGCTTGTGATGAAAGCATTTCTGATGGTTTACAGGTTGGGAAACGCGTTCTCCTTGCATTGTTAGCAAAACGCACCTCGGTGGTGTTGTGGTTCGCTTTACTGACTACTAAATCCCTGGCCCAGGTTCAATCCTTGACGAGGGCAGAGATCGCACGGCTCACCCAGCTGTTCATCCTTGCTACGGTTGTTAGATACATGGGTACCAGCTGAGGCTGGTGGGGGTAAAGCTAGCCAGTCGGCAGTAAGTAGACCAATGTTAACCCAGGGATGTCCATGTCTGGGGACATGACCATCACTAACCTTATTCACTATTACGCCGATGAATTCAAATGAATTCATCTCGCTTCTCTCTCCCTCCTCACCTTCATAGCTTTTTTGTTTTCTCGTAGTGAACATATTTCCTCTAGGAGTGGAGAAGCAGTAACCTGGTTAAATTCAACAGTGCAAGAACGCAATTTCTATATGCACACCTTTCCAAGTCCGACTTGCTTACTGATGTTGTTTCACAACGGCACAATTCAGTCCTGCAGTAACATATTCTTGCTTGGCACCACCTTATCTTCCACTCTGTCACGGCGACCACACATTATGAACACTGCACACTGTTCGTCTCAAAAGCTGGGGGCATTCCACAAAAGATGCGACTATTTTTTTATCTTCTATAGGGGTGGGGGAGGAGTAACTATGCTCTATCAACAGGGATCTCATCTGCAGAACACCTGCTTCCCATACAGTCTGTGTGAAAACCTGCAATACGAAGACTGACCATTATGATACCTCAATCACGTCTTTCCGTTTTCCTATGACCTTAGCACCTTTAAAGATCAGGTTAAGAAACACCTAAGGAATTCGAATCACTCCATGTTTTTTTCTAATACGCATAATCTTATCTTCTATCAGAGGTTTGAATAATATGATATAAAATACACACACACACACACACACACACACACACACACACACACACACACGCACACACACATACTGTGGGTGGATGAAATACAGTAAAGAGAATATCGCATGGCTTATTTGTCGAAGACAATCAAAACAGTCCTTATTCCAATGAATTAATGCCCCAGCATGGTCAGTTACCTGGCATACACGTCCAAGGGTTCTCACTATATGTTAGTGAAAGTGTACAGAACCTGAAGGTGTTACACAAACGGGAATAC
Organism: Panulirus guttatus; assembly: GCA_032361385.1. Taxonomy (NCBI): domain Eukaryota; kingdom Metazoa; phylum Arthropoda; class Malacostraca; order Decapoda; family Palinuridae; genus Panulirus; species Panulirus guttatus. The sequence goes on along the minus strand of JAUUDW010127381.1, from coordinate 5,760 downwards.
GTAGAAACACAAGCAGCAACAGACCGCTGGGTCTCCACGAGGGTGTTTGTGGCACCAGATGAGACCAGACACATCGGGTTTATTGTGGAGGTAGAAGCGCAGATGGACGTCATGGTAATGAGGTACCCAGCACCAATCACAGCCTGTTTGTGGGAGCGGGAACATGCTTTCTGGTCTCTTAAGCGAGAGCCGTGTCCCCCTGATCAAGCCACGGGGACGGCAAACACCGGCCGGCCGCCAGCTGTCCAAACTGTGGACAAAGTTTTGCAGTAAACAAAATTTAAGATGACTGACACCACGGGAGTGTGGCGGGATGGAGGTGACGCTGCTGCTGTTACTGCTGCTGTTGCTGCTGCTGCTGCAGCTGCTGCTCCTGTTGCTTTTGATCCTGGTCGTCTGTTAATTCTGCTTCTGCTGGCGATGTTCCTGTTGCTTCTACGGTTGCTGTTGATAATGCAACAGTGGCGTGTCTGCTACCACCTGGCTGTCTCCCCCTCTCCTCACAATTCCGCCGCTGCTACTGATGATGACGGTGGAGGTGATGGAACAGCCAGCTGCTGCTCCTGTTGTTGTTGCTGCTACTGGTATCTCCGACGCTCCTGCTGCTGCTGCTGCTGCTACTGGTGAGGCTACTGGTATCTCCGACACTGCTGCTTCTGCGGTTATTGCTACTAGGCAGACGACACAAGCTCTGTGCTGCGTGTTCTCTGGTTCAACTTTAATACGGAACACTGAAACTACTGGACCAGAACTGAAGTGCACTTTTATTTCTTGTCATTCAGTCCGTCAGCGGGTTCGTAGCGAAATACTTCCTCTCTGGAAATTGCTTAAATTTGATAAACTAATCATGGAAATTATAATCACGCTAACACCAGTTAAAAATCGGAATGAGATTAACACAAAATGAAACAGCAACAGACATAAGAAAGGATGTCTTATTAAAAGTCTTTGATAGGTCCATGGAAAAATGGGTAATTTGAATATAACTCTCTTTAATCTGGAAAGCAGGATTTTATTTTTTTTCTCAAGACTAAAACTAGTATCAAAGGAAACTGCAGAATTTCTGAATTAGGAATGATGTAGTACAGAAACTAATATGTATATACGATGCCTGCACAACAATCCCAGTTTACTGGACAACAGAAAGTGATATTAGGGTCTCCAAGACTGAGCGGTGGATGTGGTTACACCATAAAATTTCCATATCATTACAGAGTTGATTTATAGTGTCTTGATATCTAGCGGTGTGGAATGAGTGAGATCTATATAGAGGAATGTCCTAAAAAATTCCTGACGCCATGTACAAACACAAGACAGAAGTCTTGGAATAAGGTCCATGCAAATAATCCCTTCTAGCAGCGAGTCGTCCCGACAATGTCCGAAACCACAGGTACCGTTTCACTTGTGTCCGAGTCATGAAACAGAAGGACTGAGACGCTTAAACCGGCAGACATAATGTCCCATCATGGCTGGGATCATCTGGGCGTCCCTCCCACCTTTTCAGACTTACTTTGCGTCATCATCTGATTAAATCTTTTCAAAAATTTACCAAGAGTTTCCCGGAACGAGCCCTTGGAAGTTATATGTTTCTGATGACCGTGACCTTATTTCTCAAGGTCGTTGCGGTTCTTCTTAAAGTGTCGGGATAGATAGTTCCAGAAATCTACGACGCCCACTGGAGATATCTTTCCAGAACTTATACGTATGCTACCAGGAGACGCTGTCAAGGACTGGCTAGTGCGGGTGGACGGACGCCAAACGTTCTGCGGGAAAATGCTTACTTCCTTCCCGTCACAACGCTCTCGGGAAAGCGAAAAAAAAATGGAGGAGGAGGACGAAAAGGAGGAGATGGAAGAAGAAGAAGAAGAAGAAAAAGGAAAAGGAAAGAAGGAAAGAAAGAAAGAAAGAAGAGGGTATGAAAGATGAAAGAGAAGAATGAAAGATTCGGAGGAAGGGAACGGGAGGAGTTGAGAGAGATGGAAGAGTAGCGGTGGAGGAAGGCCAATGAGTCAAAAGGAAGAAAGAGAAAAAACGGAAGAGAAGGGAAGAAGGGAGGGGGCGATATGAAGGGGGGAAAAATGAGGATGGGAGGGAAAGAGAGGTAGAACCCGGGGCATCAGAGACACATAACCGTGGCTGGAGTATGCTGGCCAAGAGGACGACGCCCTTGGGAGGGACATGAAATACCCCGCCACCAAAGTATCCGCCAAACGGAGGGAAAAAAATACCACTGAAAAACTTTTGGTCTCGCGAGTTTTTGACTGGAAGTTGAAAGGCAGGGCGGACGAGGTCCCTAGGAAGGCTATAAATTACTGCCTCACTCCAGGGGAAAGTATAAGAGGACTTTTAAAGTCTTGCATCCAGAGGAAGGTTCATATATATCAATATTTTTACCAGTGACCCTTTCCCTTAAGATGGCTCCTCCTCAGAATAAGCCCTCGGCAGTTTTTGCCACAAGCCATTGTCTTTAAGGACAGACTGACTCGCCTGTCATGACTCTGGATAACTGTGACTCTTTTGACTGCTTACTCATGCACTGCAGAGATTATGGAGAGTTCATAGTATCCCTCAAACACTTGTCTGCTCCCTGTACAAACATCCATCCACACACCTGCCTCCCACTGAACCTCTTACACAGACTCTCCCCCTACAACCCACAACCTCCCAGAAATACATCTCACCACAACTCCCATACACAAACCACTCCACACATCTTGTCACACATACCCTCTCCCCCCATACAGAAACAAACACAGATCCTTATTTATTACTTCACACAGTACGCCCCCTGCATATCCTCCCATACACACACACCATCCCCATCCACAATCACTTTCCCATAGAAAACCCATCACATTACATAGTGTATCTCCAAACATCCCCTTCAAAAAAAGAATACCACCCTGCCACAAACATTCCCTAACACAACCCTCTCCACTACACATGGAATCCTCCTCCTCCTACACACACACACACACACACGGAACACGTTCCCCGTGACCCTTTCCCCACCAACCATTCACAGAGGGCCTCCCACGTACGCCCCCGACGCGCACTGCTCACTCAACCACTACATATCCCATCCCTCAACTTTTCAGAGCTGAGTCTATCATCCCCACCTGTTATATCGCCTTCAAAAACACACTTTACATCACCAACAATTTCGCACTCGCCAACACTTTAACTTCTCCAACACTTTACCCCACCAACGATTTTACACCCATCAACACTTAAACCCCCCAGCAATACTTTGCCCCACCATCAGGATTAAAAGAATGATTCATCCTATAAACGTACATAATTTCCTCTTGCATACATGCCTACAATCCTACACACTCACACACACTCGCGTTATATGGCAAAAGAACAAAGTATAAATGAGAATCTATTGGAAAAAAAATATTAAACATACCGTCACGTGCCTCCCGTCTACGCAAAAGCATAAAATATACACCCAGTTCCCGAATTCTGCACATAAGCTTCTTACATACACACTGAGAGACAGGCAAGAACACACACACACACACACACACACATGCACAAACATGACCACATTCACCAAACCAGCGCTACATTAGAGGGGTGCTACTGACCACACCCATCCACACACAGACAGACAGACAGACTGACTGACTGACTGACAGACAGACAGACAGACAGACAGACACACACACACACACAAAGTCTCAAAAGACTTATGAGAGACGGTGCTGCAGGCTTACGAAACATAAGCACGAAAAACAATATCTTCAGTTTCATGTCGTCATAAACCCCCGTTGCTGAAGACTGAGCATCATCTCTGCACGTGAAAATCGTCTTGCTTGAAGCCATTACAGGGCTTCCAGGGTATATACATCATGATTATCATTCGAGTAAAAATCTTACGATAAAACCACTGGCAAGCAAGGAGTTCCTCGCCTTTCTCATGTTAAGTACAGAAAAATCAGAATGAATCCAATAACAGCTGTTACGAACGATCTCTGGAACATGTCGATCTCTGAGCACGAAGGTAATAATGACCTTGGGTCATGATGGGGTAAACTCCGACCTGAAATCTTTAAAGGTCAAGCCGTCGTGAACGAGGAGTCACACCGTCGTCCTCAGCAGAGGTCGTACCGTCGCTCTCGCTCGAGGAGTAAAACGCAGAAATGAAATCCTGCGCAAGGAACTTTTGAAATCCTTACCAACCACAGTTACAAGAAAAAGGACAGGGATCCCTTTAAAAACGACGTAATAATGCGGGAACTGCACGAAAGATAAACAGTCAAGAGTTCCTGAGTCTGGAGGAGGAGGGAGGGAGGGAGGAAGGGCTCGTCCGGTAAGCCTAACAACAGAGACGAGACGGATCGGCCCGAGGGAATCGATGCCACAACAAAGGCTCTCTTTGTTTACATCCCGACACTCATCGAAACTCCAGATCGCCGTCCACGGCCCTCGGGGACTACCTTGTCCTCCTCGCTGGGTACTGACACCTGTATAAAACATCGGCACTCAGTCATACTCACACACACACACACACACACACGCTACAATACAACGAGTGTAGACAACATACATAAAATCATTCACACATTCAGCACAACACATGCAAAAGACACTCATAACATTAAATGTACCCATCAACGCGCCCACGCATATACAATGAACACGCACGCATACACACAGAAAATCACCTCCCCCTCCCCCCTCATACACACACACACACACACACACATAGCAGGTAACAAGCATGAAGAGTGGCCGCGCACATGGATAACATACAACATGAGGAACCATCCTCCATATTTCTCAACAGATGGTTACTACTTTTTCACTCCTCTTATTCTAGGGGCCTCACGCCGGCTTGGGGGAGAGAGAGAGAGAGAGAGAGAGAGGACGTAATAAACCTTTGCACTTTGACGTAACTACTGATAAAATCAATTTACTACGAACTCTGGCATTAGCCTTGTCATTAAAACTGCTCATAATGGAACGCTCACATGGATGAAATAATTACTAACTCTGCATAACTTGCCTTTTGGTGAGGATAGACTCAGAGGAAATCCACGCTCCACTGATTGCCTTGGTGAAGATAGAATCTGACAAGCTTCCTCTTGAGAGGAGGATCTGTTCCTCGAGACATTTCAAAATCTTAAAAGAGACAAACGAACGCTGTGGAAGATTTAGCCCGACCCGAATGGCCAAGACATGACCTACACCCTAACTCTCAGCCCGTGACCTTTATAACCTCTGAACTTTTCACGCAAAACGCAAAGGACATTATAATCTCTCAAGCACGATGTTACGACCCTCGAGCACGACGGAAGGACGATGGTACGATCGTTTGGCACTCTGTTACGATCCTGAAGTACGATGGCCTTGTCGTGAATCAACCTGACCCATGCATGAGTCAGGTCAAAGACCACTTCATAATACCCGAGGGTTGTGGCGTCCTACTCGAGGGTCGTACTTTCTTGCCTAAAGGTCGTCCCGTCATGCTCAGGGGTCGTTCCGCTGTGCTTAAGTTAAGGACATCAAGGGCCCGTGAGAGTTAAACCCAAGTAACAGAACTAATGGGACACACACACTCACACCAGGTAACCATCTATCGACCATCCCTAAGTGCAAAGATGAGCACCTAGGCTAGCTGTGAGCCGACTGCCGCGCCCACCATTCGAACCCATATAGGCCTGACCCCGGGCGGGGCCGTACCGACTTACGGTTATACATGTACGTCTGTCTGTCTGTAAGTACGTATGTATGTATGTGTGCAATTATATA
>JAUUDW010127270.1:871-15292 GCA_032361385.1 Panulirus guttatus | reverse complement strand
ACTGCTGCAACCAGGATTCGAACCTATGCGCTCGACCCTGGGCGGCCCGTGGATGCGTCACGGTCAGGGACGCTAACAGGGACGCTAACCGCTGTGTTCTTCTTATTGCACCTTTCCCTATTCTACTTATTACATATATCCCTGTTCTGCTTATTACATCTCTCCCTCTTCTGCTTATTCCGTCTCTTCCTGTTCTACTTATTGCGTTTCTTCCTATTCTATGTGTTACATCTCCCTTTTCTAAATCTGAGAATATCTCTTTTGTCGTTCTAACAAGTAAGTTGTGGCTTTCTTACCAAAAATCTCTCCTTCCTTATCCTAAAATTTGTTTAACCATATACAAGATCTAACCATGTACAAGATCTCTCATGGGTAAAGAATTTCACCCTCTTAGAGAATGTTGTTTACCATCTCTCACAATGTCTCCTGGCTCCTCCTCCATATTAAATTCTTTCTCCCCATCTTATCTCCCCTGTCTCTCATTTTACTTCACTTAAATCTCTCGTTCCGTTTCATTTTGATTTTTCTCTCTAGCGGATACCAATCTTTCCCTTCTCTTCCTTCTTCCTTCCTTCTCCCTTGTTATATTCTCTCTCCTCGCTACAGGGTGATAACAGATGCCAGCTATGAAGCCATAGTCGTGTCCTCGTGTCTGTGACCATGAAAAAACTGGACGGGAGGCAACGTCTGGCCCTATGGGACTTACGCTGTCGTTTGATAGAACGCCTGCATGATTGTAACATAATTTTAGTTACCTTTCATGTGTACAGTTACATGGCAGATGTGTTTTACTTAAAAATAAATGACCTCATTGAATGATTGTGTGTGAGGAGCCTCTGTTATATATATGTACTTATGTTTATTTTATTGATATACTCTGTGCTTTATGTAGGTCGCTGATACAATGCTGTGTTATGTTGTGTGTAATAACGAGTGGTATTTTTATTTCCAGGTGAGAGATGGAGGCGGGAGGAGCTTCAATGAGAGCCATGTTGACGCTGAAGTTGTTTCGGTTTGTAAACAGTGCCAGAGGTGTCGCCAGGCTGAACACTGGATGGTCAGTTGTTTGGGCAACATTTTTAGTTTGTGAGAGAGAGAGAGAGAGAGAGAGAGAGAGAGAGAGAGAGAGAGAGAGAGAGAGAGAGAGAGATCCTGTGAGGTGAGTCATGACGGTAATTGTTTCACTGTTTGTTCCCCGTAACGAGCTGTATGAGCGTAGAATATGTTGGACCAGGAGGTTTAGATACTGTAATGTTAGCTCATGATGCCATATACCTGGTGACGCCTCCGGGGGTATTCTGACCTCACAGCCCGGATGATATACATTGGCCAGAATGGTCGACAGTGACACCTTGGTCACCCTTGGTAACGCACCCACCACCATTAACTGTATGAACACAGTAATAATGAATAATGAATATAATTCCAGTTAAGTACTTCTCAGTAAGGGATGATAGTATTCACTTCATTCATGTCAGAGTTCTTAATTGTCCTGTTGTTGTTAATGATAGTTTTCTTAAATACTCTTGTGAATGTTATGGAACAGCTTGGTCGACCAACGTCCCAACCCAACAGCCAGGGCCCAGCTTGGGCAGTGGGGATAGATCATCTCCCGAACACTTCACCAGGTGAATACCTAGGGCGTACCTAGTATTTGCCAGGACGTAGAGATGTGTCTTGGTTCGCGTCAGCATCGCATATGGTTCTGTCTCTTGCTCATTAAAGACAACGAATAAAACTGATCTAACCGCCTTAAGCACAACCTTTACGTATGTTGGCCTGGCCTTTGATCTGAGGTTAAAGGCTCGCCGTTATACCCAAGTATCATAGCCTCGTGCTCAAGGGTCGTATCGTTGTGCCCGAGGGTCGTACTGCCGTGCTTAAGGGTCGCACCGTTGTGCTTAAGGGCCGTACTGCCGTGCCCAAGGGTCGCTCCGTTGTGCTCAAGGTTACACAGGTATATAGATCACGGAGGCTTTAAGTTCCCTTTCGCTGACTCCTGCATTTGGCCAACATTCCTCACGTCAGCAGCAGCAGTTTACAGAATGTGAAGCTCAGTAATATTCGTCCCGCAAGGGATTGTGGATATGACGTAGGAGCTGCTTGGGTGTACCTGTCATAGATTTTCTCATTTCATTATAAATCCCCGGTCAACCGACTCACATTGTGAATGATGTTTAGAGTTGGGTTAAATTTCAGGTTCGGCATCAGGTTAGGTGAGGTACAGATGTGTAGCTTGTAATACCTAGCTGCGTGTTGAGAGACGGGAGCAGTCAAGTAAGAGGGAACAAGCAAGCAGGTAGAGAGAGAGGGTTGCAAAGGCAAGCAGGAAAGATGGGCAGACAAGGAAGATCTAGGCAGACAAGCAGACAGGAAGACCAGTAAACAAGTAGCAAGGTAACAGGTAACAGGAAGAGAAGGACCTGTAAACAGGAATATAAACAAGGTAAAAGGAAGAGGACAAGTGGCAAGATCAACAAGGTAATAGGAGCAGGAGGAGGAGGACATGTGAACAGGAAGATGGAAATCCGTAGTTAAGGAGGTGAAGAGTGTGATATGCAGCGGGCGACCTGAGAAGGAGGGAGGAGAGCCTCTCAGGCTGCCAGACACACAGACAGGAGGCTGACAGACAGACAGACAGACAGCAGGCAGACAGAAGGCTGCCAGACGGGAAGGAAAAGAGGAGGTGAGTGTAAGGATGGCAGGTGTTGGCGCGGCCGTGGGTCGAGGGATGACCTGCAAGTGTTGGGTCAGCGAGGGACAGCTGATGCTGGATATGGTGGAGGAGAAGCACCTCAGCTGCTGGCCCACCTGCACCCACTGCTGCCCCATCTACTGTCATGCTGTCCCTCCCACCTCCTGTCACTGCTGTTGCACTCCCTGTCACTGCTGCTCCCACCTACTGCTCCCATCTGCTGCATCTGCTTCCCCCCTCCCCTGCCACTGCTACACCCAGCTACTGCCACTACTTCACCACATACACCCGCTAACTCTCGACTCCCTGCCACTGCTGTCCCACCTGCACCCACTGCAGACCCACCATCACGCACTGCTGTTCCAGCTGCAGTACGTGACTGAAACCCACCTCATGTTTATGCATACATCACACCGGTTTCGCAGCTGGCAACAGTTTGAGACGATATCTTGCTATCATATCTCGACTCCAGCAGGCATACCGACCGTCACGCGACCAAGGGGAAATGTTTATCTTGCAAGAGCATTCCTTTCTTATTAAGGAAAACATTTTGTCTGTCGGATAATTGTATATTATAAACGTCGTTTTTTATGTTGAATCAGCTGTTCCATGGCAAAAACGTTCCTCTAATCGTTTGTTATGAGAGGTAGAGTGAGGTGACCCTGATGTAAGGGTGCTCGGGTTGAGGTCACCGTAATGTAAGGCCGCTCATGGTGAGGTAATCCTGAGGTGACCCACATATTGTCCTCATGCATTTCGTTACCAAATCATTCACACTCTTCCCTACATTTTCATCTATATTCCATGCCTAGCATCTATTCAAGACCGTCGGGATTACTGTACTTTCATACATGCTCATCTTCACCCTACCAGATGATGAACTCTTTTTCCACACATTCTTCAATGCTCCGAGAACCTTCGCCCCCTCACCCACCCTATGGCTCACCTCTGCTAACATGATTCCATTCGCTGCCACGTCCACTCACAGGTCTCTAAACACTTCCCTTCCTCCATGTTTTCTGTGTTCAAACTCACACCCCAGCTCACCTGTCGCTCTTCACTGCTAATCCTAACAATCATGCTTTTAATGACATTTGTTCTCAGCTTTCTACTTCCGCACACTCTCTGAGTTCAGACACCAGCTTTTACTGTTTCTCACTCGAGTCTTCCACCAGCGCCATGTCATCAGCAAACAACAAGTGACTCACCAACATGCCCCCTTACCCCCCACTCCCAGCAGATTTTATATTTGCACCTTTCCCCAAGACCCTTGCATTTACCATCCTCACCACTCCATCCACAAACAGATTAAACAGCCACGGTGACATCGCATACCCCTGCCTCAGACTCATAATCATATGGAGCCGCTCACCCCTCTGTACCTACTCGCAAACTTGCCTTACCGTATAAAAACTCCTCATTACTTCTAATAGCCTTCCACCCACACAATATATTCGTAAGACCTTCCTCGAAACATCTTTATCAGTCCTATCACGTGATTTCTCCAGATCCATAAATACCACATACAAATCCTTCTCTTGCTTGTAAATATTTCTCATACACATTCTTCAGAGCACACTACTCATCCACATATTCTCTACCACTCCTAAAACCACGTGGTTCTTCTCCAGTCTGATGCTCTGTGCATGGCACCACCCTCTCAGGCACCATTCTACCGCACATCTTCACAGGTACACTCGCGGACAAAAGTGGCGCGACAAATTTGAATCCTCGAACTGCTCAGGCGAGACTTTGAACTCCCGGTGTTTGACCACCCTCTGGATTTGAAGTTCCTAACAACATATTATGAGGAAAAGCCTCGATTTGGATGACACTTCACTCTGTCGAGCTTTATCCAGCCACTGACAAAGCCAAAACACAAGTATCCTGGGTGGGTGGAAGAGGTAGGGAAGTGACAGAATGGGAATGTTAACGGAGTTGTGGAGGGTGGAGGTGTTGGGGGTAACGTGGCGAGGGGGGGGGTGAAGTGGGAATGTTAAGAGGGGGGGATGGGGAAGGGAGAGGTGGAAGGGTAATCAAGTGGGAACATAATGGAGAGCGATGAGGTAGGGAGAGAACGAGGAGCAATAGAGATCGAGAAAGGAGGGAGGTTGTGAGGGAGACTGGGAAGGAAGATGGGTGTAAAGGGAAGGAAAATATAGGAAGGGCTGGTGGAGGAGAGCGGGTGAGCCAGGCGGGAGGGAGAAGGAGTGTGAGGAAGAGAGAAAGGTTAGGTGGAAGAGAGAGAAAAGAAGTTGGAGAGGAGGGAGGTAGGGTGTGAAGATGAGGAAAAAATATTAAGAAAGGGGGATTTACTGAATAAGCTTGTGGCAGGAAGGAAGAGGGATGGTGTGAGAGGAGACACGAGGGAAAGGGGAGTGGAAGAATACTTACTCACTGTCATCTATTATTCATCTGTGTGAGGAACCGCTGGCCAGCACAGAGGAACACGCTGCCAACACTGGGTAGTCATTGTCGTGAGGGTGATCACGTATTGCTGAGAAAGGCGGTTTGGCGAGTGGGCAGTTGGTTCATGATGATCGCCAGAGTGTTTGTGAATGCGTTTCTTGTGTCATATCGTCTTGCCAACGAACAAAGCATTGCAACTATTCCCCTTATACTGTTAACTTGTAGACGACTGCAACACTCCAGGAATGAAGTTCGTGCACTTGAAAAATGATTGGACTGTGTTCTTTTGCTTTGAAAAGTATTTTAACGTTATCCTGAGGATAATACTCTCGTAGAATAGTATTCGTTCGTTTCTGGAGTGAATTATTATCTTTTCCAGTGAACAGAATGATAAAATAGATTACATCCTTAGGCATGAATAGCATTAAACCCAAATAATCCCTAAAATTCTCAAATATCTCAGGAGAAATGAGTGTAAGCAATTGTTTTTAGTTTTGCCTGTCGTTCGTCTGTTTTTACTGCTCAAACCTTAAGTTCACTTTACATAAGAGACAGTTAATATATAGTCAGAGGTGGGAAATATTTCTCTGATCCGTTCCAGTGATGCACTTTGTGGCATGATTATGGAATATATTCATCGAAGTAATGTAGACGAAAATTTGGTAATAGAATTTCAAATAAAATATAAAACGAGTTCTTTATTCTTTCATTATTCGTAAGGACTGATTTAGTCTTTACGGGCATCTGTCACCTCGTTCACACGATCCAGCATGACCGAGCAAGATGCGGGCTGGTGTTGGATGTCTTTCCGCACACTCTTAGCGATATCCTCAATGTACTGGTGACTCCATCTTACCTCGGCACGTGCGGCCCATTATGGCCCGTTAGTTTACGATTGGGTTTAGGTCACATCTTTTCCTGGGTGAGTGTATTACCTTCACTTGAGGGTGTGCCTGAAACACCTCTCTCACTATCCTACTCGTGTATACTGAACTCCTGTCTTGCACAAACCTGATGTATGTAGAGCAGGGATAGCCGTAGCTCGTATAGAGGTCATCAACAAGACATCGTCCTCGCTGTCCAGTCGACCATCAGTGTTTACCAGTTCACATGGTCCATAGGCCCACATCCATCCCCAGAATGCCGTGGTCACTCACCCACTCCACTCCCTCTCGATGATGTGCTGAGGGAGGTTTCTTTTGCTCCTTGTCCTTCAGTACAGTCTTGCCCCCGCTCCAACAGATGGAGAAGTCTTTAGATTGGTGAATATTACCGACTTCCAGTACTCGGGTTCATCTGCTGAATACTCATGAGGAAAACGCAAACGATCATCCGTATTTCAATCACCCAGTCAACCCTCTGCGGCTGGAACATGGCAGTGTATGTTATTCGCATGAAGGTGTGGGTGGGGTGTGCGGGGATGAATGGTAAGCAGCTTTAGGGCATAAGTCAGCTGCACTGCTGACGTCACTGTCCTCTCACGAGCTGCCTCAGTGATGACGGCGTCCTGTCGAATGGTGAGATTTGGTCGTCCACTGCGTGGTCGAGTGTCCATTGACCCTCTGCCTGCCTCCTGTCTACCCACCCCATAAGCAGTGGAGCAAGCGATGTCCGTCTCTCGTGCTATCTCAGTCACCGTTTTCCCATTGTTTTGTACCGGTAACCCCGGCAGATTTACTGCGCACCCAGTGCTCATCCTGTGAGTGGTAGCGCCAAAGGATTCCCAGACTCCCACAATCCCATGATAAGTCCTGGACCAGATATGACATCAGAGGAGTTGTCTTCTCGTTACTACTCCTGTATAGATGACGCAACATTCTGTCGTGTTTATAAACATTTCGTGAATTGCAATGATGAATTTAAACAGCAGATGAAATATGGATACAGTATTGCGAAAAAGCCGTAGAAAGAATTGTTTATCACATGTAGATTGTAATGATTGCAAGTTTTAAGTTCACGAACCAAGTTCATGATCAAGAAGAGATCAGTGCTGGGCGGTGTATGACGCCATCAGTGACAGTGATGGTTCGTATTACCTTATAAAGTAGATAGAGAGGGAAGCAGTATGGATGGATATCAAGAAATCAGTTGCGATATGCAGTAATAATACGGAATGTCGAATTTTTGTCTAGTTGTTCATAAGGTGTGGATTTGTTGGAAACCTCACAGATGGCGCTGTAGTCTTTTGCTCAGTACAGCTCGGTACTGGTCGGTCAAGTTGTAGCGGAACTTTTGTCAGTTACTCTGCCTACCCAAGCTATGTCTAAAGCTTATACATTAAACACTTTCTAGTGTGATTATGCTCATAACATTCTCTGCATTAATGCAGTCAACAATACTATTTCCAAGCCAGTGCCTGCTTATATTCAAAGATTTTCTTGACTACTTACAAAAAAGTGCAGTACCGTATTGATTTCAGACATGAACTGATTCCTTTCATCCATGGAAGCGCCTTTATCAAATCGCCTCAATTCCATTCTATTTAGAATATGAACGGAAGATAACTATCTGATATTTGGTATCAGTTTTGTTCTACTTTTTTTCTTTTCTACGGAGTTTATATGCAGTTTTTTCTGGACGACCTTAACTGAACTGCCGCATAATCCAGATGAAGACTAACTAAAACATACATTGCAGGGTAACATCGGAAGATCTGTTGTGGATACGGTAGATATGACCCCATATGAAGTAAGATATATTGTTGCCTTGGGTTTAGCTCTGCCAACCAGGACTCCAATATCCCTTTTCGTATGCTGATGTATCAGCTTTAACGTTATCAAGCCGATAGATTATATTCCAGTCTCTTCCCTAACCTCAGTATTTTACACTTATTGGTATTAAACCACCCTAGCATTTCTTCGTCCATTCTGATTGGATGAATACAGGAAGGCTCTAAAGTCGGCACCATACCTTCCATACCTCTTACCACAGATTGTTATTCCACCTGTTTGTGAGAAACCAAACCAATGCCCACCATGAACACAGTTTCCTGTCACCGCTACCAGTAATGACGTAAGTAATCTGGGAATTATGAACGTTTGGAACATGTCATCACAGAATCTAGCGCACCACCACATTTTTCCGAGACTTTCATTAAGTGTAATGCTTTAATGAGGTTCATGAAAAACACCGAGAATGATTAGTGGTAATTAGTTCATAGTAATTTTATTAGCAACAGGAGTGGGTATAAAAGTGTGCATAACAGTGGTATTGCAGTATATGATAATGGTGTAGTACTATGAGAACTATTACGTTTAATCCCGAAAAAAAATGTCTTTGTAATAGCCAATAACCAAATGCTGAACGAAATTACTTCTCATGTGTTAAACATTAACCAAAATGACAACCTGGGGTGTTATTTTCCATGCGCCCAACTTCAGAACGTGACTGTGCGTCCTCGTGAGGTGTTGTCGATTATTTCCTCTGAATCTGTCGTCCGTCCAGTGTCATCATTGTTTACATACTCACTAATGCTGTTACTTACGTCACTATCGATATCATGAATGTAAATGATAAAGAACAGAATGCCCAGGAAAGAAATCTGTGGAACATCCCTAGAGACGGTGCCCAGGCAGACTTCATCTCATGTATGCTAACGTTATGTCTGTTGTCTATCCGTTATCCTTCCATCCCACTCTCTTGCCTCATTCCCTCCCTCACACCATCCCTCCTCTCACTCACCTCTTCCGTCATTGCTTACCTAGTTCATCCCTGTTCCCGTTCCTCAACCCTTTTCTTGACATTCTACCTCCCTCTTCATTAACTTTTTTTCCTTCCCCCTAACCTTCTTCTGTCCCTCACTCTCCCCTTCCCTTCCTTTACTCCTTTGCGCCCTTCTTACACACTCTCCTCCGTCAGTCTTACTGTGTTTTTCATTCCTTTACGCCCACCGTCCTTTCTTCTCAGTCTTCCTCACAACCTCCCTCTTTCCTTGATCCCTGTTCCTCCTTGCTCTCTCCTTACTTCATACCTCTTCGTAACGTCCCCACTTGACTACCACACATCCCCACTTCCTCAGCCTCCCCTTACCATTCCCCCTCCCCCTCCAATTCCTACTCCTCCCCTCTCCTCATTTTCCCTTCCTATTCTCATCCTGCCTCTCTCCTACACCAGTCTCACGAGCCCCGCCACACCAGCCACATGTAAGCCAGCGTTTTGCCTTTAACAGCGACTTGCTAATGGTCGGCAGAATGAAACGTCGTTATTTAGATAAAAGTTTAATACGAAACCCACGAACCCTTAGTGGTCAACATGAAGCCCTCCACCTGCCATAATTGTCGGAAGATTTTGAGCTCAAGTAGCCAAGAATTTCGACATCAGACGGTGAGTAGAGTCCAGGGGGTTCCAACTCTCATCTGAGCAGTTCGAGAATTCACATTTGTCGAGTTACTTTTGTTCCGGACAATACTTTAGTGAACATGGACGGGCGTGATCAGGAGCTGCCTTGTGTGGGGCTGTAGACCTAATGGTGTTTACTCCTTTTATTATTTTCTGAAGTTGTGACGTCGTGTTATGAGAGACAGTATTGTCGCCTCACTTGACCCAACACGGTCACTCCGCGCCGGTACGCGCGCTGCCCACCTGCCCGCTGAAACGGCCGACGACCGTTGCTTCACCCATCCGTGCACCATATGGATCCACAAACATGAGCCTACCCCAGTGTTGGTGAAAGAAAAAATACGAACCATTAATTGGTGAGTTTAAAAAGCTTATCTTTTGATTACAACATAAAGCATGACACCCAGCGTCAGGTTTTTACTGGACAATAATATCCCAGCCAAACTACCGGTTCGATGGTCCAACCGCTGGTTATGACCTTTGGTACATACCTGGCCCCTCCCACTGTACAGGACCACGTCAGCTGCGTCAGGTTTGCTCTGACCTACCAGGTGGCAAGACATTGGGCATATACATCGTAGTACAGCTGATTTGTTATACATTAGTTTTATATGTGACTCATATACTAACATTGCGTATCGAGTCACGAATGGAATCGTGTTTTATGTTCTAAGAATGTAGACCCGAACGTTTCAGGAGTATATTATATTGTATTAATCATCAATATAGTGAAACAATTGTAACAGTGATGCGTGAACAATGGGTGAATATATAGCATTATAGAATGATTAGTGATATACTATATGGTGCATTTAATATATTGACTGGAGATCTGATTGGTGAAAATAGTGAAGCAGACAAGTTGCTGGACATTGTTGTGGAAATATTGCATAATAAAGTAACCAGTGAAACGTATCAAGATTTGCAGTATACAGTGAATGGTGAGCAGTGTGGTTGAAACATTGCTACGTGAAGCTGTTGGTGAATAGTACGTTTGACTAATGCAAAAAGTGAAAACTATTCATCGTATAATGATAGAATTATTCATCGTATAGTTATGTCAAATGGCTTGAGTGCAATATAACATTCAGAATTTTGTACCGTCCATGGATATAATGTGATTACTTGGAAAGTCTGCAAAATTGTTAATTTCTTAAAAGCCTCGTCACTCTTGACTGATGGCTGTCCCAACTCTACATTTATGAGGCGGCTTAAGGTAAGCGCTTTGATTACTTTATAGTATACTTCTACTCCTGTTTGTTGGTCAAGTTTCAGGAGATTTTAGTATGCTTTAAAATGGAACGTCGTTTGGCAGTCACGTGTCTTAGAGATTCCATGTTAGACCACCGTAATAACATAATAACGGAAGGAAACTGCAATAAGGCCGTTGGCCCATGTTAGGCTGCTCCTGTTCACTCCCACTCCACCCTCATGTTAGCCATCCAGTCTACACTTAACATATGTCTGGTGACGTATTCTACTCCTCATCATCCCTGTTTCCAAAGCAGTGCTTTCATGTATCCTTATTAAATCGGAAATTATCATGTTTTAAACCGTCGCTGTGGGCACCTGAGTGATTGGGGTTTCTGAATATTTTATCGATCTTATTTATTTTGATATTTTTTCTGCTTTTCATCATTCTTGTCATCCCTTACTCTACGCAGGTATAGGCGACTGCAGTTGTAACAGTCTCAGTGTCTGCTCATAAGGATGACCTTTAATGCCAGGGATCATTTCTTGTCATCCTTCCGCGTGTGTACTCTCGAGAATTCATATCCATCCTACAGTAGAGCTCCCAGAGCTGCACCGCCGCTTAGCCACAATACAAAGTTTGCTGCTGTGTTACTAACACCAGTAGATATAATTCCAGGCATTACAAGGATTTTTCTACACTTATGATGCCTTGTGATCTGGTTTGAATATTGCGGTTTTAGTAGATTGTCTACGATTTCTGTGCTAGATTGCGATTTTACTAGATTGTTTGTGTAGTGTCCAGACAGAGATTCCTTGTTCAAGTTGCCGTCTCACCAATTTTATATAGAAAAGATTGATATTTAATCTGGTCTTCATTTAGCCAAGGATGTTATTGGCCTGGATGATCTTTGTGATTTGAATATCGTTTCATATTCTCATTTACACATATGAATATCCTTTCTTTCTTTCACCTCTTTTTAAATGCCTGTGAGCCAGTTTCTTCTGCAAACTTGCATACGTGTTCCTCTCCCGTGTGGCCAATTACCTTAGCACTTCTTACTCCACTCTTGCAACCTAAACATATCTTCCTGGAGCTTAAGATAGTCTAACTGGAGCATAGTGTTCTTACCTTATCTTCCTGAAGCATGATTTGATCTTCTTGGAACGTGATATGGTCTTCCTAGAGCATAATACGGTCTTCCTGTGGCGCAATATGGTCTTCTTCACTTGAGATAGCCTTAAAGAATTTCAGACAAAAAATTCATGGTTGATGTGTTTAGAAAAGGGTCAAGAACTGATCGTTGGGGTATTCAATGAAGTACATTCTTTCAGGATGATTTTTTGGAGTTTCCAATCGCATTTAGTCTGCTGTTTTCCAAAAATGAAGCTGTCCAGCAAAGAAGTGGTTCACAAATGTGATAACTTGCTAATTTAGTTAAAGATCATCTGCATGGAACTTTAAATCTCTCTCATACATTCTCTTGAGAATTCTCAGAGGCAAATTGCCTGGGCGAGTTTTTGATACATCCGGTGATTCCAGATTTTTTTTTAACCTCCTCACTAATACAACACGTAAACGTTTGTGAAAGTTATTGGTTTCATTTTATGGATACAAACAGGTGGTCCTTGTGTAAACAGTGCTACAGAAATTTGCTAATACTTCTACTTTTTCGTTTGTTGTTCTACGTAACTGAGCATTGCCTTGTAAAATTCTTCGTTTCTAAGAGAGGAAGATAGAATATGAGTGAGGTACAAAAAACTGGCGTAAGTAGATTTCGCTTATAAAGATATTAATGGTGACTGTAGAAATGACTGTGTGACTAAAGATGTATGACAGACTGAGATTTGAAAATAGACTGAAGAACTTTGGAAAAACTAGAAGTCAAATCTGATAGGTGACAGGGGTATCATAGCTGTCTTCCTTCTTTTAGCTGGGCTGAGCCAATGTGTAAGGTCTGGTGTTGAGACAGAGGCTGAGTAGATGAGCAAACGCAGTCGCAGTTTGGGAGCCATTAGGACGCGGGGAAGGACGCTGTCCGTTCCATACGCTTTATCCGTCACGGAACAGAGGAGTAATACACGAGTTACATGGGTGAGTGAGAGGTATATCTACTGAATGGGTGTTGGAATCGCCAATTACAGATGGAGAGCTGAAGGGGTATGGCTTTGGCGGTAGGGAGACATTTGCGATATTGTATCCTGGACGGAAAGGATGTTGAAAATTTGATTTCCAGAAGTTGTAAAAGCTATTCTTGACCAAGGACCAAAAGATCTGTTTTTAGGGAGAACAAGAAATGTCATTAAACTTTTTGTATTTGTGTAAAGGAGGAACGCGGAAGGCATGGCATGGACAGATAGCAAGTCGAAATGAGGGTTGGAGGTGAGTTCCGGTCAGGGTTGAGGTCTTATAGGGATGAGGGTGTGTTGGAGTGGGGCCTGGTCGGAACAAGGGCTGGTCGGAGTGACCAGCAGCGCACATGTGACATAATCTCTGCCCGCGGGCTGCGATGAAGTATTGATCGACGGTGAGACAGTGACCTGCCTACAGCACTAGGCCATAACCTGGCTCCGCCTCCCGTCTCCTGAAGAGGGTGAAATCGAGGCGTCTGGTTGGTGGAGCATCCATGTTTTCAGACCAACATGAATACTGATATATAAGTTAGTGTATATGAAGCTTGTTTATAAATAGAGTGTATTTGTATTTGACTTTGTGCAAAGACGTTTGATGTGTTTTTATTTTGTATGCAGATTTTGAGCTTTAGGTTAAGTAGATGTTATATTTTCTCTGTGTATGTGTAATTATTTATTTGTACGGTAAGTGAAGGGAGTAGGATCCTATCTCTTAAACATTTTCCACTATAATTCAACGTTTTCGTCTTGTGTATGTTGTCAGCATTCGCAGTTACCTCACTCAGGTTATTCCAGTCATCCAGTACGCTTATACCTGCTATAAAAGGACGTCTTTACTTCTTTTCTAACAAGTGTCTTGCTTTGTCGCGTGTGATGGCCTTTGGCTGCATCTTTCGAAGGACTGTTCACTGTTTTAAGTCATCTAACGGGTGTAAAACGTTGTGATCAAGTCTACCCTTACCCTTCTTTCTTCCATGGTTGATAGATTAATGGACCCTGATCTATCGCTGTGTGTGTGTTTGTACGTGTTTATCTGTAAACACACACACACACACACACACACACACACACACACATCTTTCACCCCATTCTTTTTTATCCTCCTTGGTGACCTCCTTATCCTTGACCCCTCCACTTGTGACATGTTTACCTGCTTAGCCAATCTTCTCTCTCATCCTCTCCATATGTCCAAACCATTTCAGCACAACCTCTTCAGCTCTCTGAAACGTACTTAACTCTTTCATTCTCTCGCATTTATTATTATGTTATCCAAACCACATGTTGTCCTCAAGCATTTCATTTTCAACACATCGTCTCTCTTTCATGTATATATATATTTTTTGAGTCCACGCCTCTCATTCATTCATCACCGTCGAGAATACAGTACCATCAGACATTAACCTCTCTCTCTCTCTCTCTCTCTCTCTCTCTCTCTCTCTCTCCACACACTTAACTTAGTTTATGAAGCGGTCAGGGGAATCCTATGAAAGGACTGTGAGGTCTGTATGATGGATAGGGGGCATTGGTTTCGGTGCATTACACATGTAAGCGGCTGAGGTTGTTCTTTTGTTTATGAGGGGTCACGTTGTACTACTGAGCTAACCAGACTGTTCCAGGCACTACCTCGCTAACGCGGGAAATTGCAAACAAGTATG
>JAUUDW010127159.1:0-14167 GCA_032361385.1 Panulirus guttatus | reverse complement strand
GGCACTTGCCCGTCCTGACAGCACTCTACCCGACCCACGCAGCCTCCAACACAGAACCTGGACGGGTTCGAGGTGGAGTCTCAAAGACGAACTAATTACCACAGTTCCAAACAGCGAGAAAGGACGCGAAAAATACCCTTCCATAGGACATGAAAATAGGCTTAGGTCAAAGGCGCCATTGTTATCGGCTCGGCTCCAACATCCTCCACCCCATTTTCTATTGAGACCAAGAAAATGGAGAGAGGGTTTTGGATTTTCTGCTTATTGTTCGGATATCGAGAGACCAATGTCGAAACGTATGTCAATAAATTCATATCCTTTCTTATTTGCTTTGATTACAAGGCATTTCGGGCCTTATAGACTGACAGCAAAACAGCTAACGTAGCTTACGTCCCCCGCCGTTTGAGGGAAGGGAGAGCTAAACAATCTGGAAGGGAAGACCGAGTGTGTTGGTGCAGGAGACCTGGTCAGGCCATTGTATGTCTGCTTAGGGACGCATTGTCATCCACCTCTTGTTTCCTTCTCTCGTCTGGTGGATCTCCGGAGGATATCCCGTGTTTGCCAGTGGGTTACGAGGCCTAGCTAGTGCCCCACAGCAACCAGCTCCGCCGTCGCATCTACGCGATGAGAGAGAGAGAGAGAGAGAGAGAGAGAGAGAGAGCACCTATCACGAGATACTGCAATGGCGGCAGATATCGAAGTATCTGAGTAATAAGACAAAAGAGAATAGTGTAAGTTAGTGTTAACCTGATGCTCTGCTGAATCAGGCATTTTCTAACCAGGTAGTTTCAAGATTTGTTTTTTAAGGTCATTGTGGTAAATCTACTTATCTGTTTTCATCCTCAAGAAATGCTGTACTTGACATAGGAAAAAAATTGTTGGAGACAATTGATACCAATCAAGATACGTGTGAGCATTTTATCCATATTGATATATTAATCTAAATACTTGAAAATTATCATAACATTGTGTACTGTAGATAGTTCACTGCCCATGTAACTTGCTGTATGATTCAGTAGCTGTAGCTCAGTTCTGGACCTTTGTCCATTCTGTATCCTCTTTCGCGCCACCGCCCACAGGGATGTGACGCTCTTCGCGGCAAAAGTGAAATTACAAAACCCAAGAAAGTACTTCAGTACCCCTAGGGCGGCGTAAGCTATCCTCAAGATCCACACATGTTATTACAGAGGTTGATGAAGAGCCGCCACCTCCTTGTCACCCATCCACCCATCTACGCACACCTGCATCCCACCCACCACACCTCTGCCACAGCCTTCTCCATACTCGCCTGCATTCTGCTCAACCACAACTCTGCCACAGCCCTCCCCTCCTGTCTCGCAATCATCCCAAACATTAGTGCCACTACCTGCTTGGTGTATCGGCAAGTTAGGTATGTGACACAACCTTCCGGACCCTTACCTTTGCCAGGGGAAGGCTGAAGGCGAAAAGAGAGGCATTGCTGAGGCGACACGAAGCCTAGGGTGCGACGCATGGACCTCGACAGGCGTAAACCCAAACCCTCACATAAAAATGAAGTGGGACACAAAGGCGGTAGTTTAGGCAGGTCCCGGGACGGTCCCGGGCACCGATGAACCCAGCAGT
Source organism: Panulirus guttatus (assembly GCA_032361385.1). Lineage (NCBI taxonomy): Eukaryota > Metazoa > Arthropoda > Malacostraca > Decapoda > Palinuridae > Panulirus > Panulirus guttatus. The sequence continues at coordinate 12,565 of JAUUDW010127159.1, read as the reverse complement.
AACAGTAACACAATGGTACCCACCCCAGCCCTCAACCTTCTCCGACACCCGCCTCTACACTCCTTCTGAGGAGCGACTCTCGCCTCCTCGCGCCAGGCGCTGAGTCCTTCAGAGACGTCGGCTTCCATGTAGAGATATGAGGTGAGGTTCCTGACGGAGCGTTACAGCTACTAGTCACGTCCCTTACAGAATGTTACAGCTACCAGTCACTTGTATGCCAGAATGACACATCACCAGAACCCGGCATGACACACCACCAGGACCAGGTATGACATATCACGTCGAACTTAAGGAGTTACACTGTTACATACGTGTGTACGGACAGACACTGTTGGTTGTACCCGAGCAAACTGAATTGTATTCTAAAAGATAAAAAGAAGAGACAAAGAGGTATAAAGAAATATATACATAGAGGGAGAGATGATAGATTAAGAAATAGATGCGGAAGAACGAGAGTGGGAGAGAAAGAGAGATCATAGGGCCCTCCAACTCAGCCTATGGATGAAAGAGAGAGAGAGAGAGAGGGCTGGACTTGTCCCACTGTCTCAGATCTCAGATCTTATCTCGCGGTTCGCTCTTTTACTATTTTTTTTTCTCTCAACATAATTCTTTTTCCTCTTTTTTTTCCTGCCCTTAATCTCTGTGATTTCTACAGACGTCCAAACACGCCGTCCATCTCTTCAAGATGGGGTGATCAAGTCGTCCCGTATTTTCAGATGACAAGTTATTTATTGACTCAGTGGATGTATCATTTATATTTCTACAAAACTTCTTCACTTTTCATGTAGGTTTAAGGTCCGTATATCCACCGGGAGATTATGAACACAGTATGAACCTCTTCAGTGAGCTTCCTCCGCCGTTCCCCGGTGACGCGACAGAAAGCTGTTTCCGTCAGTCTGCAGGGCAGGGAGTGGGCGGCTACGGAGCCATCCATCGCCCAGGGACTCGTGACGTGGGCCCCAGATGGTATCGGTTACCGCGGCCGACCGCCTCGCTCGCTCCCCGTGTTTTCCTACAAGATGGAAAAGTTCGAGGAATTTGGCGATAAGGTGTTTGCTACACGGCTGATAAGGTCGGTCGAGGTCTTGGAATAATGATGGTCATAATAGGCTCTCGGGGAGCACCTTCCTGAGCTCTCTCTCTCTCTCTCTCTCTCTCTCTCTCTCTCTCTCTCGCTTACCCATAGGCCAATGTCTGAGTGCTGGAGAAGACTTGGATGCGAGAAACTAGGAACATGACTGGGGTTGGGGAGAGGCAGGAATTCTATGAGGTTAGCAAGAACGTGGTTAGGCCCGAGGTTAGAACGGGGTTGACGACGAGGTTGTCGAGGGTTTATAAGTCGTTGAGGTGGTAACGACGTGACTGTAGTGACGAGGACATTGTTTGTGATGTGAGAACGTGGTTACGAAAGGCGTTAATGACCATCAGGATGAAGATGTGTCTGATGCGACTGGAACTCCGATAGAATTATGAAGACCCACTGAAGGCGATAATGAAGCAAACGGAATTACGATAAAGTTATTTCAGTCGTTGAGAACACTGGCGCGGATGAAGACGACGTAAATCGGATTGCAGCGCTGTAAGACCGGCTACAGAGGTTGTAGCAGAAACTATCAAAAAGACCCTCTATGGAATGCAATTCCAGAACATGAGTTATCGTGTGGAGGCGATATGCAGTGGTAACCCTGACTTTGGACTTCAAAATAAATAGGAACTTTTATACTCCAGGAGTAATGCACGTGCCAACTATTAACGAAAGCTGTGTAGTATAACTGAAGTTGCTGTGCGGAAATCATTTCATCTACAAACGTGGCAGAAACCTGCCTTTCTCTGAGGGGAATACATGCGCCAAGTCTTACTAAAATCCATCCTGTAAAACAAGTTATCGCGGAGGAAATAATCATAAGCTATTGTAGTAATCACTTCGACCTTTGACATTTACACCTCAGAATCAATAGGGAGTTTATTGAACTGAGACTGATATGCTAAATGTTGATGAAATCCAACCTTTTAAGATTGAACTGATACGTGGATATGAAATCGCCTTTGACCTTTTGACCCCATAATCAATAACTGTCTTTGTTATCGTCCTAAGTAATTTCACAACAAGTTTTGATGTTATCAGATAATAGGTTCTGGAGTTGTCCTGCGGACGTCAACACTGTGGACGGACGGAAAAGCTAATCATCACAGCGTCATCTGGCTAGAGTTACCATAGCGTCATCTGACCAAATAAGATATTCATCAGCTCATCAATTTCTACTGGCGCCTCCTACTGCCTAACAAGCTCTCTGTCTATCCCATCATCATCACTGGCCTTTTGATTTTGTCTGATTTAATCTTTTTTCTCTCCATTTCACCATCGCTGACATCATGACTTCCTCTCCTCTTGACCATTATCATCTACCAGTGACATCATCACCCATTATCTGTTCTGTCATCACAATCATTATTACCGTCACTGACATCCTCAATATCACCAACACTTTCATCGTCATCAATACTGACATCTTTACTAAGTGACATCTCCGTCATTCCTAATACCACTGACAACATCACTATTTCCACCACTGGCGTTGTCACCGTCACACCACCTCTGGCATCATCACTATTACCACCACCAACACCACCCTAATAGTCACCATCACCTCCACTGTCGTCATCACGATTATCACCAATATGAGTATCCCCATTGATACTGACATCATCACTACCGCTTCAGTAACCTTATCACCACCACCACCACCACCACCAACACTACCACACAGGCAGTCATCAAGCCAGGGTCTGCCCCCACACCTGCCTGTACCCCTCACCCAGGCGGTATTGATCCCTGTATTTATCTACCATTAGGTGACGGAATATATCTACGTCACCTGCGCCTCCTCCTCCATTACTCACCCACCACCACCTCTCACCCGCCCACACCACCGCCGGCAAGAGACCCCATCTTCCTTATCCCCTTCCTCAGTCCTCTCCATCATTCACTCGTTTTGCCTCCACTTCCATCATCCTCATTCCTCCATCACCATTCCTCTCCTCCTTCACCGTACACAGATGCTCCACCTCTGCAGTTCATCTCTGGCAAGACATCCCTCCCCATACAAATTCTACGTAGCTCCTCACCCTACATCTTCCCCTCCTATGCAGCTCATCCTCCACCCTGCCTCACACTCCACCCTCCTTCACCCTCCACCTCCACCTTGCCTCACTCTCCTCCCTGCCTTACCCTGCCACCTGCCTCGCCTTCCACTCTCTTACCTTCCAACTTGCCTCACCCTCCACCTTGCCTCTCTCTCAGCCCTCAAACCTCATCCTCCACCTTTGCCGCATCTTCCCTCCACCCCTGCTCATCCTTCCTCCACCCCAGGCCCCAGACACCGGTGGGCTGCAGACGCTGGGGTGTAACACAAGAGCCAACACAGGGACATAGTTTACACAAGTGTACTACACACTACTTGCCTGTGTTTCTCTCCCTGCGCCGCGCTGATGCCATTATTGGCCAACACCAGCTATTAGGCACGCCAGCCGGACCTCCCGGCCCTCTGGCCCGATACTCCCGCAGGTCGTCTTCACAGGCCGGCGATTGGGGCCCTGCCTACCCAACACGGCCCGGGCCACAATAAGCAACATGTACACAATATTGCTATGTTGTCCTGGCCCCCGGGTCGTCCAGCCGACGTCTTGATGAATTTACACTCGCCAGATGAAAATTATTGTCATTGTCCTGTCGAGGCTGCGGCTCCGGGGGTGTTTAGTGGGCGCCGCGGGGGGCAAATCCCCCCCTGGTGCGCGACCCTGGCATCGGCCCCTCCTGGAACCGCCCCTACTACCCTCCAGATTACGGCGGGTTCGCGGCAACACCCTCCCACGGGACGCCTTCCTCCCATATGTCACATGCCCTTCTAGCCCCAAGCCTCCCAGCAATTTTGAGATTTATGTCAAAGACAAAGCAAGACCATCGGCCGACACAGTTTCCATAGGGACTGTAGCCTTTTTGCCTGGAAAAGGGAAGTAATTTCAAATATCCATAAATTTTTATATCTCCACATTATTTCTCAAGCAGCCAGGCCGTGACGTTTAGAAATGCTGTATTGACCACGACGCGTATATCGGCTCGGCCTGTAACGAATGGTGACGTGATTTCATTATAGGAAATATGAATTTATCCAGTAGGGGAGCGGGCCCAGGAATGCCGAGTTACAGAAGCGAACAAAGAGCGAGTAGGGTGCTCCTCCCTGGTCCCCTGCCGGAGTCCTACTGTTGGCAGGATGGCATGTAATAAGCCCAGGTATTTCCCAGCGATGGTGTTGAGGTATGGCCATAGTGAGGGAGGGGTCAAGCTGCCTCGGGCGGAGGTCAGCCTGCCGTCCGCATATTACTGGGTCATAGCCAGGCTGGATGTGATGCAGCACCAGCGATGAAACGTCGAGAGGGACCGTGGCTGGCCGGGTGATGTATCCCTTGATGTTCGGGTGACGAGAATGGTCTGAGGTCCGCTGTCGAGGGAAGTGACGAGGAACGTGTGGTTATTTTCTTTTGAAAGTAGTGATGTTTAATTCATTTCGACTTCATCTGGGTTATTCCATTAGTTCAAGAAATGCTCTCTCTCTCTCTCTCTCTCTCTCTCTCTCCCATGCGTCCGGGTCCCAGGCCGCAAGACGAGGAGGTGCCCAACATTCCTGGTGGTTTCTGGCCGCTTTACCTGTGTCGATGCGAGGCCGATAAGGGAGATCGACCTGCCGATAAGACGACTGATACACCCAGGGTCGCCTAAACATTCACCTGTTTACACGGCGGGACCCAGATGAGTTGGTGAGCTATGGACTCGGTGGAGCCAAGACGGTCCCACGGACACTCGAAGTCCCTCTCCCTCGACAACGCCTCCATCAGGTGAAGACGACTCCTTATCGAGCAACCGGTGTACTTGTGAGGGACTTTCAGTGGGGTTCTAAGACAACCTGAGGTTATGAATGAGTCAATACTTATGAGCTAACCCGAAGTCTTAGCTATCGATTCCTACGATCTAGAATCTTTAGTTGAATCGAAGATGAGGAACACCAGGAATCGTGAATAAGTTTGGAATATTAGTAAAACTCTGACCATACGTGGATATGAAACCATAAGCACCTATGGTATCAGGTGTTGATATAAACATCCTGGGCAGCAGTTGGAAGGAAATGAAGACTGGTAATCATAAGTAATGTGAGCAACTGATATTCGAAGCATCGAAAAATGTGGAATGTGAATGAAAATGGAAATGACTACATGACTAAAGGCAGATTTTAAGAGACTGGTGGTAAACTGTGATTCTGAGTGAGGTGGTAGACTTGTTAAGGTTCATCGTTATCTTTAGACTGAAGCTTAGATTGCATTTCTGACTATTGCTTATACAGTTTTAGACTATAGATTTGACTATACCTTTGGCGCGTACTATATAACTATCGATATGAAAGCTAGGTTCAGGTTATAGTGTTGACTGTAGGTGTGGGACGTTGATGGAGATTGATCATGAAAGAGCCAGACACAGGGATACAGAACGATCTTCTGTATCGCCGTTTGGCTATTTCCAAATAAAACATTTATCCGTTTAAATCTATACCGGGTACTTTGATCATTCGTGTTGTACACTTCTATGGCGTTATTTCAGCATCATTTGTGATGTATAAGCTTTTGTAGTTATGACTCATCAGATGTCAATGTGCAGTCCGGAAAGTACTAGGGAAAGCCTGAAGTACCGATACGCGCTTCGTCGCCTGATCGAAATTGTAAAGCCCCACAGAGTCGAGACAGATGATTTCGGTACAGCTTCGATCAAGTGTGTCCCTGGAGCGTTATTTACGACTGTGCAGTGTTCATGATTCGTGATACATCTTTGTTCTCATCATCTATGTCTGATCGAGCAATCTTTGATTCATGCATAGATTACTGAATTGAAATTAAGTTGATTGATAGATCTAATAATGACATCTAAACAGAGCGGCAGCGTCTTGTGATCTGCAGTTGACTACATTCGACCGGAGTTTAGTTCCTAATACTGTTGAATGGTTTGCTTCCTTGAATCATGGTTATCAAAATGCTCATGTAGTCTGCTTCATAAAATCACGTTGTACCTCAAAGTGCGCATCATACATTTCCACACAGAAACTTCACTCTTCGAAATTAAAAGAAAATTGACAATTTAAGTGAACAACTAAACAGTGACTCGAGACGCTTCGAGATACATGGCTCATTTCTTCGTGCGTGCTTTCGTTTACCACAGAATATGAGACTGTTTATGCCCCTGGCTTGTCCGTGACCATTTTCCAACGCCAGATTTTCCGTTAACCTCAGTTCAGTACACGCTCTTCATTCTTTCGACGGATTGTTAAAGGATCTGGTCTCGGACAGGAGGAGTTCCTCGTGCTAGGCTTTAGGAGAAATAGAAAAAAAAAGATATAAAAAAAATTGAAAGGAAAGGATTGAAGAAAGGTAATTTGAGAGTTTTAGAGATCTGTTGCAAAAGAAGTGAGAAGGTAATTGAGAATGCACTGATTACTTCGTTGACAAGTGCAATACACTCAAAACATATGGATCCCTTACTATTCACTTTTTTTAATATTTGTCCTTGAATGACAAGCGGTACTGGTTCGGGTGCCTGGAGTCCAGATGATTTCCAATAAAAACGGGAAATTGTTGTCACTTCACATATACCATGTATTTCATATTGCTTTGTAATTAATTTTTGTTCTTAGACGCAACAAAACTTTTACATACAAACAAGGGATTGATAAAGATACAGGAATCACGACATCTTTACCTGACGATATAGAGTTATGCGGGATAAATGTCCTTACTTTCATGTGTTGGAACATCCTTTCTCAATTATTAGTGATAGGTGTATCTAAATGACTTTGCATTTAACATAGAGAATAGTTAACGTAACAGTTAATAACTTGATGAACTTTCATCGCATTTCCCGGTTAAGCATCTAAGAAATCCCCTTTAGGGTACTGATATCTAGCACCAGATGTGGTTCGGATTTAAGGTATCCTCTTTTAGCTTTTTCTTATCGAACTTTATGACAGTTGTTTGGCATTCATAGTGTTTCCTTTTTTGCCTTATCATATGATTTTTTAAATCAAAAGCAATTGTCATGAGATTAGTGTAGTGTAAGATGACCATTTATATACGTCTGTCGGCTGCACAGTTTCTTAGCATCTTAGAAAAAAAAGAACATTTTCTTTCATGCCATTTAGTTTTTACTAAATTTCCAGACTTAGGTACTAGGGAGATACGTCATATTCCACTGTTCCGTATAACACTTAAGTTTTAGCAGCGTCTCTACGTCTCCCAGTCAGTGACGAAAATGGTGCGGGCTATGTTGAATGTTCTCTCCCAGTAGCCATGCTTATCGAGCCGTCTCGCTGATACAAGGCAAGGTTCGAGGCAAGTTATGAAGCTTCTGAAAACGTGAATCGAAAAGCAGGGTTTCGCTTCGACAGTCGTTTTCATCACTCGGTATGATTGGTTACACTCTTTCCCAGCACCAAGAAGTGTTAGCTTCAATGTCAGTCAATTGATTATTCACATCTATCAAAGAATTAGTGTGAAAATCTGTGAAGTACGACTTTTGATGATCTGCGTTGTCAGACTTCCTGAAATCAAGGCTTATGTGTTTCAGGACTTCGACGAAAGCATGGCGCCCAGAGGCTCCGGCAGGGATACGAACTACAGCTGCCTCCACGCGAACACCCTTACGTACACACGCACACGCACTTCCCCGCACCACGAACCATGCGGCCCATCTACAAAATCATCCACAGGTAAGCCGCACAGTAATTCAGCTTAGTTTCCGTTTAATACCAGATGATTCCCCGATAATACCGGGTTGATGGCGGGCGGGGTAGATTACCGGGTCAGTCACGCCCGCTGGTCGGGGCTGATCTGGCCTGCCTTTTGTTCCGTCGATGTTTGCGTCGGGTTATGTCTGTCTGGTCTCCTCGTTCGTCCGTGTTGTATGCCTCTTGTTTTGCTCCTCGGAGTTTCTTATTTGCTCAGTTTTTCTTTTTTTTTCTCAAAAAATGAATATGATTTTGTTAAGTTTAGTGTCCATGTTGCTGTAGGAGATCGATTGTGTGTTCGGCAACAGTTGCGTATCTCAGTGACCATTGTAGTGAGAAAAAATTAATGACCCACATGAGCTTTTTTTCTTCACTAGTTCAGTTATATTTTTTCTTATTCTAAATAGTAGCGTTGTGTTCATTGCTACTGCACTCTTACGCGGGAGAAATAAAGCTATCAAGTCTTACAACATTTAGGGCTTTCATAATTTGCAGTATCGCTTATCTATGAAAAGACTTTAAGAGACTGTTCCGTGCCGTTCTCTCGGTTTTGAATATAAGAATATATAGATTTAGATAGTGTTTTGTTCATAGAGAAACTGTAAGATCGAAGCTCCAAAGAATCATTACCAGATAGATGTTGCAAGCGATTCAATATATTAGGTAAAGTAGGTTAAGTTGGGTTTGGGTTTGGATTCGAATCCATGCATGCCCAACCCCAGGTGGACCCAGAGTGACTCATGGTCAACACGAGAGTGTGTGTGTGTGTGTGTGTGTGTGTGTGTGTGTGTGTGTGTGTGTGTGTGTGTGTGTGTGTGTGTGTGTGTGTGTGGTTTAAGGCTAAAGTGATCACTTATAGCAGTGAAACCCACAGATTTCCACTTATTCCCTTATTGATAGAATTAATCTCACTTAGCAAGTAAAGATGAGACCCACATATTTCCTCGTGTTCCCTTTAAAGATGAAGTCACCTCCACGTAGCTAATTAGCGTCATCAGATTGCTGTCTGCATGTCTTTATGTCGAAGGTTATCGTTAGATATGATATGGCAGTTTGTATTTAGCCAGTGGTCTTCTTAAATTGACATAAAATGCTTTATACAAAACCAGTGATAATTTCACAACTGTATTGTTATGATGTCATCGACAAACAGAACCAGTTGCATTTCTAAAAAGTTTCTTCAATTTACTGTGTATAAAGATGAATAAGAAAGGTTCGAGGGTATATTCCTGTAGCACGCCAACGGATAGATTCATTACAGACAGTCTGTGTCCATCAGTATCAAACATGTTTATCTGTAAGAATGAGTTGCTCCATCTTACAAGAATCGTGGATGATAGAACTAGGGGAAAAACATTATAAACAAATCTGGTTCTCTGAAATGCATACCAACAGAATAGGAACCAAGTGGAAAATGGATTAACAAAACACCATCCGAGTGAAACATGGACGAATAGTACGAGAACTCAGTGAAACGCGGACTGACAGAACACAAACCCAGTGAAACATTGAAGAACAAAATGAAAGCCCAGTTCAACGAGGACAGATAGACAGATTCCCCCAAGTAACCGAGGCAAAGCTGAACATAACCTGTCTTTAGGAGCAAGCGAAGCTGATGCCTGAGGTAGAGTTCCGTGTAAGGCATCTCACTAGTGTGCGTCCCGTCGCTGGCTGTGCCTCCCACCCCTGCCGGACGCCGCCCCCCGTGCCTCGCGCCCCTCTAAGGAGTTAATTGAAAGATAAGCGATAAGACGAGAGCAGGTCTGGCCGGGGGTGGGTCGAGGGAGGAGGAGAGGGTAAGACGATGCCTCCAACACTCAGCACCAACAGGTCGACATATCTTTTTTTTATCCACTTAGTGAACTCTTTGTTTGTGCTTCGTACGATGCTATATACTCCATCATTTTTAACACCTTCCGTAAGAAACGATTTTCTGTTTGCTTCCGTACTCAGCAAAATTGAATTGTTGAACCAACGGATCAGTAGATTTGCATCAGGAAGTTGTAACAAATTGTATTAGAGGATTCATCGCCTCTCCCTGGGTCATCTGATACGCACGAAACAAATGGGAAAAAACCAAAGAGGATCTAGTTAATACCAGGGGACACCGACAGGTGGACGAGACTAGATATTCCAAGTTGTCACTGCGAGGATGATAGCATCAGGGAGCGGCTCTGGGAGAAAGAGATCGCTGGTTGTTGTTCCTTCTGCCGCCCCCTCATTACCCCGACGCCCTGGAAGAGACTTTCTCTGTGACTGGCCGGCCGCCGCTGCCACGGGAAATAGGCTCCTTGCACCGTCAGTTGGCTGAACCCAACGATGTCGTTAAATGGTTCGATGTGAATGCGTGGTGAGTGGGGTCTACTCCCATTTGGGGTGCGCTTGTTGCGTCCTGGCAACAATCGTGGGAGTGTGGTTTAAGGTAAAGGTGCGGTCCACAGACTGGTAAAGAATAACACTGTTGCCAGGCTGTTTAGTTCTTGATCATTCCACAGTAGCCGAATCCATATACCCTTGAGATGTAGACGTTGTTGTTAAAGATTCGCCAGACCTTCGTCAGGCACAAGCCCTTGTCTGTAGACGGTCGGCCCCTACCTTGACCCTCTCAAAAACACAGAGCAAGTGACTGAAGCCTTTAGTTCACTTTTCCAGATGATCCATTCACATTTTGGCCTATAAAGACGTGTGTGTGGGGAGAACAGTGCCACTGAAGAGCCCTCTGATTACAGCATCACCGATTACAGTCTGTTTATGTAACTGTTTTGATGAGTGGAGGGTACTGATGCCGATGCTCTGAGCAAAGCTCAGCAGGAATGATTTGTGAGAAAATGCAAAAGTTCCGTGAGCTTCATTCAATAGTTGAGGACACAGACATGATCATTCAGCAGATTTTTCGAGTGTTGTTGCATGGTGCCCTACGAGCAAAAATCATGTAAGGATATTTTGTGTCAGTTTCGATTAAGAGAGACAAAGATTTCAATATTGAGGATGGATATCGTGATGGTCAAATGTGAGGCGGAGTAGTGTCGGGTGTGTGGCGGCAATGACTCCTTCTCACTGGCACTGGCGGAGGTAATGAGGCACTGATGGTGTATCTCTGCTCCTCTCCTACCCTCTCCTCTCCTCACCTCACTTCCCTTCCGCCGCCTCGGGCAGCTGTGGCCCCGAAGATGAGTCGTCCCTCCCCATCATCTCAGACGCTCGACCTGACATCCGCGGTTCCAGTAATTCATTCATACTGGGTGTAAACAAGCTCGCAGGAGGATGGGGAAAACATATCCTTCAGAAAGATTTATGGCCCGACGTGACGTGGGGATGGAGGGACCATTTTGCGTGATCATAAAATTATCCAGCGTACCTCAGATCTTATTTAGGACGCCAGAGGGTGTTAGGAGACGTAAGTAAATCAAATTCCAGACAAGATTATGTCTTCAGGAACAATCTTTTTTCCTTCAAGGTGCTCCTTTTCTAAGAACGTTCAAATATTTATGTCTACGAGCGACGTAAAGTTATGCAGTATCTTGCCACATCGTCATTTTCATCGTCGTCCTCATCAATCCATCCCCAGACGTCGTCCAGCGTTATCTAGTGAGTCTTGGGGAGGGCTTTCAGGAAAGCCATTGATTGCTGAGGATAGAGAATCCGCGAGGTCACAACACACTCTCTCTCTCTCTCTCTCTCTCTCTCTCTCTCTCAGCTGCTGGTGCAGTGTCCCTGGCGCAGTAGTTGTGTTGTTCTGGCCTACGTCTGACCATTCAGCCACGGCCTGACCACCATGTCCACTACCTGACGTAGTAAGACCTACCTCGTCCCCCCAGCCTTCTCGTTACGGCTCCCCTGGGACACACCTCAGGCTTTCGCTCTCACGCCACAGGGTCCACAGTGGAGGAGGGGCAAGGTAGACGGAGAGACATGAGGGAAACCAAATGGAGACACTGACACAGGACGGTTGGTGAGACAGGGAAAGAGGAGGAAAGAGATAATCAGAGAGAAATGAAAGAGGCAGGAGGAGTAATGAAAAAGGCAAAGAGTGAAAGAAAATGAGAGACAGAGAAGAGATGAGAAAATCAAAATAGGAATAAACGAGGCGGATGAGGACGATGAGAGACATCAAATTGGAGATGAGCCGACGAGGAATTAGACGCGATGAAAAGGTTGAAAAGGGAAAGGAGAATCTGGAAAGATACAAAAAGATAACGTCCGTGGATAACCTGATGAAAGAGTAGATATGACTGAAAGATACACTAGTAGAAAAGAGAGAGAAGCAAACGAAGGGAAAACATTTAGAACATTCAAGGAGATAGAAAAAGTGAAGAAAACGAAAGGTGAACGAAGATAGCATTCCTGATAATCGAGTTGGTGGGAGGAAAGGCCAGCAGGCGTCTGTTTACATTGTCAGCTGATGACCTCAACACGCGCCCCTACTAGTACCGTCGCCTTATCTACTAGGGCTCGGCTGCTGCCTCTCGTGTTTCGCCGTGCGTCACCGCCCTGTTACGGCGTCACAGTGGCACGGCACGGTGGGTCTTATCTCACCACTCCACTACCAAGGGATGGTGGTGGATCCCAGCGGAGATTGTGTGGGGGGATACCGACGTTGTCATGAGAAATGGGTCGGTAGCGGAGAGGCCATTGCTTACGTCAACCTTCTCGTGGCTGCACGATAACGTCTTGACTTGACGGGCCCAGACTTCTCTCTCTCTCTCTCTCTCTCTCACACACACACACACACACACACATTC
>JAUUDW010127048.1:0-15299 GCA_032361385.1 Panulirus guttatus | reverse complement strand
AAACACGGAGATTCTTAGCGTCCCATGATGCCATGATGCCGGGGACTAGGTGCCACAGATTTGACGGACATTCATGATAATGCTTATAAATGTTTGAGCGGATAGGAATTGACAAGAGTACTTATGTGAAAAAAGTAATGATAATAAGCAAGGTATGATTAGATGGTTGGTGCTTGTAAGAAGATGGCGGACTAGCCCGGTAGTCCCGATGTGATGAGACAGGAAGCAAGACCAGCAATCCTGACATGGAGAGTGTGGGATGGTTCCGGACACCACTTTAACGCTCCTTAGTCGAGACGGTAGTACCACTTTGGGCGGCTGTTGTCAACAACCTACTGCTAGTAGCATGTAGAGGTACACTAGGAAGCCAGTAATATGAAGAAGGTACACTATGGAACCAATACATGAAGAATGTACACTAAGGAGACAGTAGCATGAAGAAGGGTCTCTACGACGCCAATAAAATGGAGAAGGTACAATATGGAGCCAGTAACATTAAAAAGGTACACAAGGGAGCCAGTAATATGAAAAAGGTACACTCTGGAGCCGGAAAAATGAGGTAAACTACGGAGCCAGAAATATGAAAAAGGGATACTGTGTCGCTAGTAGCATAAATAAGGTACACTCGGAGGCCAGTAGCATGAAGAAGGTACACTAAGGAGCCAGTAGCATGAAGAAGGTTTTCTTAAGAACCAGTGAAATGAGAAGGTTCATTCGGGAACCAGTAACATGAAAAAGGTTCACTCAAGAGCTAGTAACATGAAGAAGGTACACTAGGGACCAAAGAACATGAAGAAGGATAACTCGAGAGCCAATGACATGTAGAAGGTACGCTAGGAAGATAGTAACATGAAGAAAATACACTAGGGACCAAGTAACAAAAAGAAGGTTCACTCGAGAAACAGTGACATGAAGAAGGTACAACAGGGAGCCGGTGATATGAAGATGATACACTAGAGAGCCGGTAACATGAAGAAGGTACAATAGGGAGCCGGTAACATGAAGAAAGTACACTTGGGAGCCGGTAACATGAAGATGGTAGAATAGGGAGCCAGTAACATTAAGAAGGTTCATTAGGGAGCCAGTTACATGAAGATGATACACTAGGGATCTATTAACACCAAGAAAGTACACTAAGGAGCATGTTTCATAAAGAAAGTACAGTAAGGAGTCAGTAACATTAAGAAGGTACACTGGGAGACATCAAATTGAAGAAGGTACACTTATGAGAATCTTTTATGAAGGTGTATTAACATGAAAAAGGTACACTAAGGAGACATTAACATGAAGAAGTTGCACTCGGAAGCCAGTAACATGGAGAAGGTACACTAAGGAGCTAGTAACATGATGCTCGCTAGGGAGCAATTAACATGAAGAAGGTACAATAGGGAGCCATTAACATGCTGAAGTTGCATTCGAAAGCCAGTAACATGGAGAAGATTCATTCGGGAGCAAGTAACATGAAGAAGGTTCAATCGGGAGCCGGTAACATGAAGGTACACTGTAAAGCTAGTAGCATAAAGAAGGTACACTGAGGAGCCAGTAACATGAAGAAGTATCACTCAGCAGCCAGTTACATGAAGAAGGTGCACTAATGAGCCAGTAATATGAAGAAGGTGCACTAGGAAGCCAGTTACATGAAGAAGTTACACTCGGAAGTCAGTAACATGGAGAAGGTACACTAAGGACCCAGTATCATGAAAAAGGTGCACTAGAAAGCCAGTGACATGAAGAAGGTTCAGTCGGGAGCCAGTAACATTCAGAAGTTTCACTGGGGAGCCAGTAACATGACGGAGGTACACCAGGGAGCCAATAACATGAAGAAGGTTCACTCGGGAGCCAGTACCATAACGAAGGTACACTTTTGAGACAGTTGCATGAAGAGGGTACAATCGGGAGCCAGCAACATAAAGAAGGTTCATTAGGGAGCCATTTACATGAAGAAGATACACCAGGATGACAGTAACATTAGGAAGGAACACTAGGGAGCTATTAACATCAAGAAAGTACACTAAGGTTCATGTTTCATGAAGAAAGTACAGTAAGGAGCCATTAACATGAAGAAGATACACTTGAAAGTCAGTAACATGGAAAAGGTACACTAAGGAGCTAGTAACATGAAGAGGGTACACTCGGAAGCGAGTAACATGGAGAAGGTACACAAGGTCCCATTAACATGAATAAGGTACATTACGGAGCCAGTTACATGAAGAAGGTTCACTCGGAAACCAGTAACATGAAGAAGGTACACTCGGGAGCATTAACACGAAGATATACTAAGGAGCCATTAACATGGAAAAAGTACACTAGGGAGTCGTTAACATGAAGAATTTACACTAGGGAGCCAGTAACATGAAGAAGGTACACTAAGGAGCCAGTAATATAAATAAAGGTAAAGTCGAGAGCAAGTAGCATAAAGAAGTTTCACTCGGGAGTCAGTAACATTAAGAAGGGTCACTCGGGAGCCAGTAACATGAAGAAGAGACACTAGAAGCCACTAACTTTAAGATGGTATACTGGGGAGCCAGAAACATGAAGAAGATACACTAAGGAGCCAGAAACATGAAGAAGATACACTAGGGAGCCAGTAACATAAAGAAGGTATACTCGGAATCCAGTAACATGAGCAAAGTCAATCAGGAGCCAGTAACATTCAGAAGTTTCACTCGGGAGCCAGTAGCATGAAGTACGTACACTAGGAAGCCCGTAACATGAAGAAGGTTACACTAGGGAGCCGGTAACATGAAGAATGTACTCTAGGGAGCCAGCAAGATGAAGAAGGTACACAAGGGAGCCATTAACATGAAGAAGGTACATTAGGAACCCAATAATATGGAGAATGTACAATAGGGAGCCAGTAACATAAAGGTACACTAGGGAGCCAGAAACATAAAAAAACGTTCACTCGGGACCCAGTAACATGAAGAAGGTACATTTGGCAGCCAGTAACATGAAGAAGGTTCACTCGGAAGCCAGTAATATGAAAATTGTTCACTAGGGAGCCAGTAACATGAAGAAGGCATACTAGGGAGCCGGTAACATGAAGAAGGTTCTCTCGGCAGCCAGTAATATGAAGAAGGTGCACTAAGGAGCCAGTAACATTAAGAAGTGACACTACAGAGCCAATAACATAAATAAGATACACTAGGGAACCATTAACATGAAGAAAGTACACTAAGGAGCATGTTTCATGAAGAAGGCACAGTAACATGAAGAATGTACACTATGGAGCCATTAACACGAAGAGGTTACACTAGGAAGTCAGTAACATGGAGAAGGTACACTAAGGAGCCGGTAACATGAAGAAGGTATACTCTGGAGCCATCAACATGAAGAAGGATCACTCTGGCGCCAGTAACATGAAGTTTACTCGGAAACCAGTAACATGAAGACTATAAACTAGGGAGCCAGTAACATGAAGAAGGGACACCAAGAAGCCACAAACATGAAGAGGGTTCACTCGGGAGCCAGTAATAAGAACAAGGTTCACCTGAGAGCCAATAACATGAAGAAGGTACACCAGGGAGCCAGTAACATGATGAAGGTCTACTCGGGAGCCAGTAACATGAAAAATATTAACTCGGAAGCAAATAACATGAAGAAGATACACCTGGGAGCCAATGACATGAAGAAGGTACACTGGGGATCCAGTAACATGAAGAAGATATACTAGAGAGCTAGTAACAGAAAGAAGGTACTCTTGGGAGCCAGGAAAATGAAGAAATTACACTAGGGAACCAGTAACATGAAGAAAGGACATTGTGGAGGTAGTAGCATGAAGAAGGTAAACTAGGAAGCCAATAATATGAAGAAGGTTTACTCAGCAGCCAGTAATATGAGAAAAGATTCACTCGGGAGCGAGTAACATGAAGAAATACACTAGGGAGACAGTAACATGATGAAGGTACTTTAGGGAGCAAGTAACAGGAAGAAGGTACACTAGAGAGCCAGTAACATAAAATAGGTATACTAGGGAGCCAGAAACATGAAGAAGGTACACTATGGAACCAGTAACATGAAGAAGGTACACCAGACGGCCAGTAACATGATGAATTTAGTTTGGGAAGCCATTAACATGAAGAAGGTACATTAGGGACCCACAACATGAAGAAAGTACGCTACAGAGCCTGTAACATGAAGAAGGTACACTAGTGAGCCAGTAATATATTGAAGGTATACTTGTTAGCCAGTAACATATAGATGATAAACAAGGGAGCCAGTAACATGAAGAAAGTTCACTCGGAAGCAAAGTAACATGCAGAGGGTACTCTTTGGAACCAGTAGCATAAAGAAGGAACATTAGGGAGCCAGTAACATGAAAAAGGTTCACTCAGGAGCCAGTAATATGAAGAAGGGACACTAGGGAGCTAAAAACATTAAGAAGGTACACTAAGGAGCCAGTAACATGAATAAGAATAGCTCTGGAATCAGTAACATGAAGAACGTTCACTCGGGAGCCAATTCATGAAGAAGGTTTACTTGTGAGCCAGTAATATGAAAAAGATACACTGGTGAGCCAGTAACATGAAGAAGGAGCACTAGGGAGCCAGTAACAGGAAGAAGAAACACTAGGGAGCTAGTAACGTGAAGAAGGATCACTCTAGAGCCAGTAACATAAAGAACGTTCACTCAGGAGCCAGTAACTTGAAAAAGTTACACTGGGGTGCCAGTACCATGAAGAAGGTACACTAAGGAGCCAGTTACATGATGAAGGTTCACTCGGGAACAAATGACATGAAGACGGTACACTCGGGAGCCAATAAAATGAAGAAGGTTCACTCGGGAGCCAGTAACATGAAGAAGGTTCACTATGGAGCTAGTTACATGCAAAATGTTCACTCGGGAACCAGTAATAAGAACAAGGTTCACTTGGGAGTCAGTAACATGAAGAAAGTACACCAGGGAGCTAGTAACATGAAGAAGATACAGCAGGGAGCCAGCAACATGAAGAAGGTACACTAGGGAGCCAGTAACATGAAGAAGGATCACTCTGGATCCAGTAACATGAAGAACGTTCACTCAGGAGCCAGTAACACGAAGGAGGTACACTAGGGAGACAGTAACATGAAGAAGGTACACTAAGGACCCAGTAACATGAAGAGGGTACATTCGGGAGCCAATAACAAGACCAAAGTGCACTAAGGAGCCAGTAACATGATGAAGGTTTACTATGGAGCCAGAAACATAAAGAAGGTACACTAGAGAGCAAGTAACATAAAACAGGTATACCAAGGAGCCAGTAACATGAAGAAGGTGCACTATGTAAAAAATAACATGACGAAGGTACACTAAATAGCCAGTAACATGAAGAAGGTACACTTTGGAGCCAGAAACTTGAAAAGGGTACACTATGGAGCTAGTAACATGAATAAGGTACACTATGGAGCCAGTAACATGAAGAAGTTACACTAGGGACCCAATAACATGAAGAAGGCACACTACGGAGCCTGTGATATGAAGAAGGTATACTAGTGACCCAGTAACATATTGAAGGTACGTTTGTTCGCCAGTAACAAAAAGAAGCTACACAAGGGAGCCAGTAACATGATGAAGGTACAATAGGGAGCTTTTACCAAGAAGTGGGTTCACTCGGGAACCAGTAACTTAAACAAGGTACACTAGGGAGTCATTAACTTGAAGAGGGTTTACTCAGGAACCTCTAACATAATGAAGGTACACTAGGGAGCCATTAACATGTAAAAGGTGCACTAGGGAGACATTAACATGAAGAGGATAAATTAATGAGCCAGTAGCTTAAAGATGTTACACCAAAGAGCCAGCAACATGAAGAAGGTACACTATGAAGCCATTAACATAAAGTAGGTAGACTTGAAAGTCAGTAACATGGAAAAATTACACTAAGGAGCCAGTAACATAAGGAGGGTACACTCGGAAGCAAGTAACATGGAGAAGGTAGAAAAGGAAGCCATTAACATGAAGAAGGTACACTAAGGAGCCAGTAACATGACGAAGGTACAGTTTTGAAACAGTAGCACGAAGAAGGTACACTCCGGAGCCAGTAACATGAAGAAGGTACACTAGGAAGCCAGTAACATGAGTAAGGTATACTAGGGAGCCAGTAACATGAACAAGGTACACTAGGGAGCCAGTAACATGAAGTAGGTTCACTCGGGACCCAGTAACCAGAACAAGGTGCACTAGAGAACCAGGAACACAATGAAGGCATACTCGTTAGCCAGTAACAATAAGAAGGTACATAAGGGAGCCAGTAACATGAAGATGGTGCACTAGGGAGCTAGCACCAAGAAGAGGGTACACTTGGGAGCCAGTAACTTAATGAAGGTACACTAGGGAGCCAGTGACATGAATAAGGTACACTAGAGAGCCTATAGCATGAAGAAGGCTCACTCGGAAGCAGAGTAACATAAAGAAGATACACTAGGGAGCCAGAAATAAGAAGGCTCACTAGGGGGCCAGTAACATTAAGAAGGTACACTCGGAAGAAAGTGACATGAAGAAGGTACTCTCTGGAGGCAGTATCACGAAGAATATACACTAGGGAGCCAGGAATATGAAGAAAGTACACTCGGGAGTCAGTAACATGAAGAAGGGTCACTCGGAAGCCAGTACCATGAAGAAGGTACACTTTTGAAACAGTAGCACGAAGGTACACTCGGGAGCCAATAACATAAAGAAGGTTTACTTGGAAGCCAGAAACAGGAAGAAGGTTCTCTTGGGAACCAGAAACATGAAGAAGGTTCATTAGGGAGCCAGTAACATGAAGAAGGTACACTATGGAGCCTGTAACAAAAAGAAGGAAATCTTGGAAACCAATAACATGAAGAAGGTATACCAGGGAACCAGTAACATGAACAAGGCTCACTCGGGAACCAGTGATATTAAGAAAGAATACTTGGGAGCCAGTAACATGAAGAGGGTACACTAGGGATCCAGTAACATGAAGAAGGTGCACTTAAGAACCAGTAGCCTGAAGAAGGTTCACTCGGAAGCCAGTAACATGAAAAAGGTTCTCTCGGGAGCAAGTAACATGTCGAAGGTACACTCGGGAGCCAATAACATAGAGAAGTTACGCTTGAGAGGCAGTAACATGAATATTCACCAGAGAACCAGTAACATGAAGAAGGTGTACTAGGGAGCCGATAACATTAAACAGGTACACGAGGGAGCCAGTATCATGAAGAAGGTACACTTAGGAGCCAATAATGTAAAGAAGGTACACTAGGGAGCCATTCATATGAAACAGGTTCACTAAGGAGTCAGTAACATGAAAAAGGTTCACCCGGGAGCCAGTAACATGAAGAAGGTACACTTGGGAGCCAAGAACATAAAGAAGGTACACTAGGGGGCCATTCATATGAAAAATGTTCACTAAGGAGCCAGTATCATGAAGAAGGCTCACTTGGGAGTAGGTAACATGAAGAAAGGTCACTCGGAGTCAGTAACGGAAAAAGGTTCAACCGGGAGCTAGTAACACGAGGAAGGTTCACTCGGGAGTCAGTAACATGAAAAAGGTGCACCAGGTAGCCAGTAACATGAAGAAGGCACACTCGGAAGCAATTAACATGGAGAAGGTACCCTAGGGAGTTATCAACATGAAGAATGTACACTAGGGAGCCACAGCCATGAAGAAGGTACACTAAGGAGCCAGTAACATGAAGGAGGTACACTCGGGAGCAAGTAACATGAAGAAGGTACACTCGGTAACCAGTAACATGAGGACGGTACACTTGGGAGCCAGTAACATGAAAAAGGTACACTTGGGAGCCAGTAACAATAAGAAGGTACACTCGGAAGCTAGTAACATGAGCAATGTACTCTTGGGAGCCAGTAACATAAGGAAGGTACGCTATAGAACTAGTAACATGTAGAAGGTGCACTTGGGAGCCAAAAATATGAAGAATGTACACTGAGGAACCAGTAAAATGAAGAAGGTACACTCAGAAGCCAGTAGCATGAAGAAGGTTCATTCGTAAGCCAATGAGATGAAGAAGGTGCACTATGGAGCCAGTAACATTAAAAAGGTGCACTTGGGAGGCAATAACATGAAAAAGATACACTAAGGAGCCAATACATGGAGAAAGTACACTTTGGAGCCAGTAACATGAAGAAGGTACACTCCCGATCCAGAAACATGAAGAAGGTACACTACGGAGCCAGTAACATGAAGAAGGTTCACTCGAAAGCCAGTAACATAAAGAAGGTACACCAGGGATTCAGTAACATGAAGAGGGTGCACTCGAGAACCAGTAACATGAAAAACGTTCACCCGGGAGCAAGTAACATGTAAAAGGTACATTCGGGAGCCAGTAACATGAAGAAGGTAAACTAGGGAGCTAGCAACATGGAGAAAGTACACTGGGGAGCCAGCTATATGAAGAAGGTACATTTGGGAGCTACTAAAATGAAGAAGGTTCACTAGGGAGCCAGTAACATAAAGAAGT
The DNA here is from genome assembly GCA_032361385.1 of Panulirus guttatus. Classification (NCBI taxonomy): domain Eukaryota; kingdom Metazoa; phylum Arthropoda; class Malacostraca; order Decapoda; family Palinuridae; genus Panulirus; species Panulirus guttatus. Next base: position 6,876 of record JAUUDW010127048.1, on the reverse strand, counting down.
TACACTAGGGAGCCGTTTACATGAAGAAGGTACACTAAGGAGCCAGTATCATGAAGAAGGTTTACTTGGGAGCCAGTAACATGAAAAAGGTTCATTTGGGAGCCAGTAACATGAAGAATGTATACTGAGAGGCCAGTAACACGAAGAAGGTACACTAAGGAGCCAGTAACATGAAGAAGGTACACTCGGAAACCAGTAACAAGAAGATACACCAAATAGCCATTTACATGTAGAAAGTACACTATGGAGCCAATAACATGAAGAAGGTGCACCTGGAATACAATTCTATTAAGTCGGAACTCTTTGGAGCCAGGAAGCTGAAGACGGTATAACTGAGTAAGAGATGGTCATTTCATTGGAAATTTCTAGACATGAGTGGGCCTTAAATTCAGGCTGTGATCTTCTTGTTTGGCTGAGAAATTCGAGCAGCGGGTGAAGATAATGAATGGTCTATATTGGAGAGAAAGTCTAGTTGGCCAGCGAACCCATGGCACTCCTTCGACATGAACTGCGGCATGAAGATGACAGGTGATCCTGGCACACAAAGGTTAAGATGAAGCCGACTGAACTGTCGACTGACCTTGTTTAATAAGGCTTATTAATCCATCACGTTTCTGCGGAGTTGTTACATTAGGCCGAGGGAGCAGCAGCTTAGGTGAAACAGCTCTGTTTCTTCGCAGCTTACAGAAAAGCGCGGGTCATGCCACCTCACTTTACAGTCAGTCAAATAACTTAGCAACTTGTATCAACCTAAACACGAGTCAACAGGGCTGGATGAACTTGATTACCGCAACTGATGACTACATCTACTGAAGCCTGGTTGGTGTCTGTCAAACTGCTTGCCTGTGAATGTTAAATGACCTGTGAGGAGAGATATTCTGGCCATTGTAGGCACAAATGATGATCTGCCCCTGCCATACTTGTCCTCGTAAGTCCCACCAGACTAGTCAATCTCCCACACAGTAACGTCTCGCGCCAGAGGCCAGCTTACCCATGTGAGTGCTCGTCTCGAAGTCTGCCGGGCTGAGCGGGGAGCCTGGAATGTCACTCTCGATCTGCGGTGGGAAGACAAGACAGTCTCAGACGTGTGGAGGGGAGGAGTGCCTGAGAATTGGTAGGTATGAGACTTAAGAAATGTGTGGTGGGGAGGAGACTACCAGAATCAAGTGTCTTGGAAGAGACTGCGTGAGATGTGTGGTGGGGAGAGGAGTGCCTTAGAGGTGTGATGGGGAGAAGAATGACTGACACGTGTGGTGGGGAGGAGACTACCTGAGAGGAGTGATGGGGAGGAAACTGCTAGAGACGTGTGCTAGGGAGGAAACTTTCTGAGACACGTTCTGGGGAGATGAAAGCCTGAGAGTGTGGTGGGGAGGAGATTGCCTGTGGCGTGTGATGGGGAGGAAACTGCCAGAGATGTGTGCTTGGGAGGAAACTTTCTGAGACACGTTCCTGGGAGATGAAAGCCTGAGAGTGTGGTGGGGAGGAGATTGCCTGAGACGTGTGATGGGGAGGAAACTGCCAGAGATGTGTGGAGGATAGGAGACTGCGTGAGGCAAGTGATGGGAAGAAGAATGTCTGAAACGTTTGGCGGGGAGGAGATCGCATCAGACATGTGGTGGGGAGGACACGTTTGGTGGGAAGGAGACTGCTTGAGACGTCTTGTAGGAAGGAGACGTATGGTTGGGAGGAGACTGCATGAAACGTGTGGTGGGGAAGAGACTGTTTGAGACGTTTGGTGGGAGAAGACGTGTGGTAAAGAGGAAACTGCTTGAGACGTGTGGTGGGAAGGAGATATATGGTATCGAGGAGACTAATTGAGACGTGTGATGGAAGGAGATGTGTGATGTGCACGAGATTGCCTGAGATGGGTGTTGGGAAGGAGACGTGTGAAGGGAAGGAGACTGCTTCATACAAGTTGTGGGAGGAGACGTGTGGAGGGGGAAGACTGAATGAGACGTGTGGAGGGGAGGAGACATACTAGGCCTACCAACTGACCCTTCTTGTCCCAGGCCTGCCAAATGACCCTTCCAGTACCGGGCCTGCCAACTGACTCCTCCTCTCCCAAGCCTGGCAACTGACCCTTCCTGTAACAGGCCTGCCAGCTGACCCTTCCTGTAACAGGCCTGCCAACTGACCCTTCCTGTAACAGGCCTGCCAAATGACCCTTCCAGTACCAGGCCTGCCAACTGACCCTTCCTGTATCAGGCCTGCCAGTTGACCCTTCCTGTAACAGGCCTGCCAGCCGACCCTTCCTGTAACAGGCCTGCCAACTGACCCTTCCTGTAACAGGCCTGCCAGTTGACCCTTCCTGTAACAGGCCTGCCAGCTGACCCTTCCTGTACCAGGCCTGCCAACTGACCCCTCCTCTCCCAAGCCTGCCAAATGACCATTCCTGTACCAAGCCTGCCAACTGACCCTTCCTGTTACAGGCCTGCCAACTGACCCGTCCTCTATCAGGCCTGCCACTATATCCTTCCTGTACCATGACTGCTAACTAATCCCTCTTGTACCAGGCCTACCAACTGACTCTTCCTGTATCAGGCCTGCGAAGTGATCCTTCCTGTACCAGGCCTGCCAACTGACACTTCCTATACCAGGTGTGCCAACTGACTCTTCTTGTGCCAGGCCTGCAAAATGATAATTCCTTTACCATTCGTAACAACCGACCTTTCCTGTACCGCGTCTGCCAACTGACCCTTCCTGTACCAGGTCTATCAACTGACCTTTTCTGTAACGGGTCTGCCTACTGACCCTTCCTGTACCAGGCCTACCAACTGACCCGTCCTGTACCAAACATGCCAACGGACCAACCTCTACCAGGCCTGCCACCGTATCCTTCCTGAACCAGGCCTACCAATTGACACTTCCTCTACCAGGCTTGTCAACTGACCATTCATGTACCAGGCCTACCAACTGACACTCCCTGTACCAGGCCTCCCAAATGACACTCTTTCTCTACCAGGCCTACCAACCGACCTTTCCTCTTTCATTCCTGCGGACTGTCCCTTCCTGTACCAGTCCTCCCAACTGAAACTTCCTCTCCCTAGCCTGACAATTGACACTTCGTGAACTTGGCCTGCTAACCGACCTTTCCTGAGCCAGGCCTACCAAATGACCCTTCCAGTACCAAGCCTGCCAACTGACCCTTCTTTTATCAGGCCTGCCAACAGACCCTTTCTGCATCACACTTGCCAACTGACCTTTCCTCAACCAGGCCTGTCAACTGACCATCCCCGTGCTATTCCTGGTAACTGACACCTTCCTGTTACTTTACTGCCAACTGACACTTCCTGTACCAAGCCTGACAACTGACCCTTCCTGTACCAGTTCTGCCAACTGAATCTTCCTGAACAAGGCCTGCCAACTGACCCTTCCTGAACCAGGTCTACCAACTGAACTTTCCTGCACCAAGCTTGCCATCTGCCCTCCCTGAACCAGGCGTGCCAACTGTCCCTTCTTGTAAAAGGCCTGCATAATGACACTCCCCGAGCCAGGTTTGCCAACTGATCCTTCCTGCACCAGAGCTGCCATCTGACCTTTACTCTACCAGGCCTGCCAACTAATCCTTTCTCTACTTGGCCTACCATCTGTCCCTCCCTGTACCAGGTCTGCCAACTAATCACGCCTGTACTAGGCCTGCCAAAGACACTTCCTGAACCAGGTCTGCCAACTGACCCTTCCTGTACCATTCCTGCCAACTAACCCTCCCCGTATTACTCCTGATAACTGACACCTTCGTGTAACATTACTACCAACTGACCCTTTCTAAACCAGTTCTGCCAACTGACTCTTCCTACGCCAGGCCTGCCAACTGACCCTTCCTGTACCAGGCTTGCCAGCTGACCCTTCCTTTACCAGGACTACCAACTGACTCTTTCTGTACCAAGCGTGCCAACTGACCCTTCCTGTACCAGGCTTGCCAACTGACCCTTCCTGAACATGCCTGCCAACCGACCTCTCTTGTAAGAGGCCTACCAACTGACCCATCCTGTACCAGGCCTACCAATTCACCCTTCCTGGCCTAGGCTTGCCAACTGACCCTTTCTGTACCAGGCCTACCAACTGACCTTTCCTGTACGAGGCCTGCCAACTGACCCTTCCTGTAAAAGACCTACCAACTGATCCTTCCTCTACCAGGCCAGCCGACTCACCCTTCCTGAAACAGGCCTGCCAAATGACCCTTCGTATAATGGGTTTGCTAATTGACCCTACCTTTACCATGACTGCCAACTGACCCTTCCTGTACCAGACCTGCCAACTGAACCTTCCTCTACCAGGCCTCCCAACTGACTCTTCTCGTACCAGGCCTACCAACTGACCTTTCCCGTACCAGGCCTGCCAAGTGACCCTCCCTGCACCATTCCTGAAAAGATGAACCTCCCTCTACCATTCCTTCCAACTGCCCTTTCTCGTACCAGGCCTACCAACTAACCTTCCATATACTTATTCCTGCTAATTGACACCTTACTGTACCAGGCCTGCCAACTGACACTTCCAGTACAATTCCTGCCAACTGACCCTTCCTGCACCAGGCCTGCCTGCTGGAACTTCTTGTACCAGGCCTCCCAAATGATCCTTCCTTTACCAGGCCTGCCAACTGACCCTCCCTGTACCTTTCCATCTAACTGACCTTTCTTGTACCAAGCCTGCCATCTAACCTCCCTGTACCATTCCTGCCAACTGACACCTTCCTCTACCATTCCTGCCAACTGACACCTTCCTGTACCATTCCTACCAACTGATTCTTCCTGTATCAAGCCTACCAACTGACACTTCCTCTACCAGGCCTGCCAACTGACACCTCCTCTGCCGGGTCTGCCAACCGACCATTCCTGTACCAGGTCTACCACCTGACCCTTCCTGTACCAAGCGCGCCAAATGACCCTTCCTGTGCCAGGCCTATCAACTGACCCTTCCTGTAAAAAGCCTGCCAAATGACCCTTCCTGTTCCAGGCCTACCAACTGACCCTTCCTGTACCAAGCGTGCCAACTGATACTTCCTAAACCAGCCCTACCAACTGACCTTTAATGCACGAGGCTTCTCAACTGATTCTTCTTGAACTAGGCTTACCAACTGACACTTCCTGAACCATTCCTGCCAACTGACCTTTCCTGTACCGGGTGTGCCAACTGACCCACCCTGTGCCAGTCCTACCAACTGACAGTTCCACTACCAGGCCTGCCCACCGACTCTTTCTCTTTCATTCCTGCCATCTGACCCTTACTGCACCAGGCCTACCAACTAACCTTCCATGTACCACGCCTCCCAACTGAAACTTCCTCTACCAGGCCTGCCAACTGATCCTTCCCGTACCAGACCTGTCAACTGACCCTTCCTGTCCCAGTCCTACCAAGTGACCCTTCCTGTACCAGGAATGCCACCGTTCCCTTCCTATGTCAGGCCTGCCAACTGACCCTTCCTATACCAGTCCTACTAACTAACCCTTCCTGAACCAGGCCAGCCAAGTGACACTTCCTGTAACAAGTCTGCCAAGTGACACTTCATGTACCAGGAATGCCAATAAACCCTTCCTATTCCAGGCCTGACAACTGAACCCTCCTGGACATGCCTGCCAACTGACCCTTCCTGTACCAGGCCTGCCAACTGACCCTTCCTGTAACAGGCCTGCCAAATGACCCTTCCTGTTCCAGGCCTGCCAACTGACCCTTCCTGTAAAAGGCCTGCCAAATGACCCTTCCTGTACCAGGCCTGCCAACTGACCCTTCCTGTACCAGGCCTACCAACTGACCCTTCCTGGAACAGCCCTGCCAAATGACCCTTTCTGGACCAGGCCTGCCAACTGACCCGTCCTGTACCAAACGTGTCAACGGACCCTTCCTGTACCAGGAATGCCAACTGACCCTTCCTGTACCAGTCCTACTAACTGACCCTTCCTGAACCAGGCCAGCCAAGTGACACTTTCTTTAACAAGCCTGCCAAGTGACACTTCATGTACCAGGAATGCCAAGTAACCCTTCCTATTCCAGGCCTGCTAACTAAACCCTCCTGGACATGCCTGCCAACTGACCCTTCCTGTACCAGGCCTACCAACTGAAACTTCTTCTATTAGGCCTACCAACTGACCCTTCCTGCACCAGGCCTGCCAACCGAACCTTCCTGTAACAGGCGTACCAACTGACACTCCTTGTACCAGGCATCCCAACTAACACTTCCTCTACTAGGCCTGCCAACTGACCCTCCGTGTGCAAGTCCTACCATCTGACACTTCCTCTACCAGGCCTGCCAACCGACCTTTCCTCTTTCATTCCTGCCAGTTGTCTCTTCCATGTACAATTCCTTCCAACTGACCTTACCTGTACAAGTCCTCCCAACTGACACTCCCTCTACCAGGCTTACCAATTAATCCTTCCTGTACCAAGCGTGCCAAATAACCCTTCCTGTACCAGGCCTTCCAAATGACCCTTCCTTTACCATTCCTGCTAGCTGATCCTTCCTGTACCAGGCATGCCAACTGACCCTTCCTGCACCAGGCCCACAAACTGACATTTCCTCTACCAGGCCAGCCAATGGAACCTTCCAATCTCAGGGATTTAGAGCAAATAATCTCCCACCCTACCCATATACCTGACCGGTAAGACCACTCTCCTAATATCTGTTTTTCACTTCCAGTCCATCTCTCTGTAAATATACGATCTCGGCCCCAATTGGTTCAACTGATCATACTCTCATATTCTAACGGCACCTTCCCCTCCAACAGCCCTCCCTAAGCGAAAATACTGGCACTTGAACAAAGCTGACTGGAATAACTTACGCAACTTCTTTTCTGACTTTACCTGTGTAAATTACTGTCTCTTATGTGGTGATGCTTCTGTCTCTGCCAAACGCATAACAGAGGTTATTCTTGCGGAAATGGA
>JAUUDW010126940.1:0-15299 GCA_032361385.1 Panulirus guttatus | reverse complement strand
GGAAACTAGCAAATGTTACTCCTATATGTCAAAAAAAGGAGACCAAAGTGTCCCTTGAACTATCGCCCAATGAGCCTTACGTCAGTGTTAGTTAAAATGAGGGAAAAAATAAGTAATGTTGGCATATAAGCGCCTAACTTTCAGGTGCCAATATATGTGCCGAATTCAATGGCAAAATAACAACTATGTGCAGGCATTAACTTCTTGTGGACAAGAATAATGGCCATCCTTTAGATTACAAGGTCAAGAAAACATGCAAACATACCATCCCTTCTCTTATTAATTTTCCTCATTCAGAATTTGGTACAATAATGAAAGAAAACTACGGCTTACTTCCTGTTGGAAAGCAGTATCGCCCAAATGAGCTGATGTAAACAAACAAGTTGCGCATACCGACCTTCTTATTGATATCATGGATAATCTTTTAGCGTAGAATAACCAAAGATTTTAGCGTAATCTTTAGAATTCTGATACTAATTCTAATTACAAATAAATATATAAAGTAAAAACTAAAAACAGACCACCCAAACTGTGTATCGCTTAGATGTAAACAGTTAATAAAATTATTTGTGCGAAGTAAAAGTAGAATAATTTCGGTCGTTCGTGGATTGCATACGCATAAAAAAACGTGATATAAATATACACAAGCTGTACTGCAAAACGTCTATAAATAAACTTAAGTACTCCATGAGACACTAGTTCCCAAAAGAGGAGGTTTGAAAAAAGAAGTCCACCATTGCTGGTATAGCTCCATACATTGGTAATTGGTACTGATCTGTAAGTAAGTCTCACCATTCTCCCATTTTCAGCTCCTATTTAACATTTCATTTATTAGTCTGGGAGCTACTGAGATGAATCCTCTTCCTCTGATGATAAGAATAATGACAAGAATACATACATGGGAGATAAATAGGAGCATGATAGACGTTTCTGTTAACATTATATGTAGTGTTCATAATGTGCAATGTAGGAGAGAATTGTTAGATCATGAGGTAGTAATAAATAAGCAGTTTATTATCTAATGTAAACAGTTTAGGACTAGAAATGTGAATGAAAATACGAGAGGGATAAAAGTCGAAATTCTAAGAATGAAAGTGTGAAAGTTATTTTCCGAGAGAAGTCAAACGAAAAGCTAAATAGTACTACCTGAGGTTGAGATAATAAGGAGACCGTTCACGGGTACATTATTTGTAGCAAACTTTATGTACTCCAATCATGTAAGTTGATGGATATAATGTTAGTCAGTAGTTTACATGTCAAACATGTAAAGTGTAAGGAATCGAAATGAAGCACCATGGCTCGTGGTTATTATGTATGTGGTCTTCTTAACCAAGTTGTGCAACATTTGTTGAAGTGTATACAGAACTGCCAAGTTGTACGTTGTTTATTGAGAACTATGTCACCAAGCTGTGTGATTTGTTGATGTGAACTTTTTTCTGGGGGAAAGGGGAATAACGACGTCAGTAATTCTGTTACAATCCTTTTCAATCGACCTTGAGTTAGTGTTAAGGCGGGTACTCTCAGTCGACTGGCCTTCCCCTTAAAGGGAAAATGAAATCAGCTCCTGTTTCTGAATTCATGTTTAGTGTGGTGAGGCCAGCACCTGGTCCACTCACGACAGCTGATGTGGATGGTGAGGCCAGCACCAGGCCCACTCACGACAGCTGGCGTGAATGGTGAGTGAGGACGGCACCAGGTCCACTCACGACAGCTAGTATTGACGGTGAAGCACCCCATAGGAAATTAGGTATTCGAAAAATGTTGCAGGTTTAGTAACAGTTTTAACATTTTTGATGCTTCTTCGCCTGCCAATAACAAAAGGAAGTCGAAATTAACCTTGATTAAAGTCGTATATCACAATCTAACCTCTAGTTCTTCGAATACCTAGCTTGTTCTTCCTTCCTTTTGTGGCCTGTTAACTAGACAATAGCCATCACCGATACCCAGTAATCAATTTCAAGCCAGTCAGTAACTATATATTTTTCATGTTCCGAGTCGTATTGGTGCCAGGGTGCCATCTTGGTCCTCCGTGTCCTTGTCCTGCTATGACGTTGAGTCCTCGTCATTTCCCCCCTGCTGGGCTATAATGGAAGGACTCCAATTCATAGTTTCAGTGGTAACCACCAGGTTTCCTTTTACCATATTCTTGCAGATGCTGACAAGATGCAGTTTATGGACGCGGTTCTTGCCCATCTCTAAGAATCCTCTGCTATATCAAAGAGGAATTAGAATGTCATAAAAAGATACGCCTCTCGTTCTACTTTATCCCATATTGGAGGTAAAGCATTTAGTTATTTCACACAGTGTTACTTTGAACGTCACGAGACACGTTACAGGTCGGGATGTATAATCATAAAAACATTGCAGTATGATGATAATGAGGATGATTGGTATTCATTTAACGATATAGTATCTGACATAATGACATTGTCTTGTGATAGACGTCGTTACATTCTTTTTCTACAGTGTTGAGGAAGGTTGCATGGAGTGTACATGAACAATGCAACAGCTGAAAGATCTGGGAATAACAAGTATGGGGAGAGATGTAGTCATGTGATGTTACACGACTCAACTGATATTTTACTCAATTTCAGCTTTCAGTTTGATAAGAGTAACACTTTGAGATAAGCTGAGCCTTCTAGAAGGTCTTTTCCCGTGAGGTAGGTCTGGCTTTCTTGCCTGTGAGCAGAGTGAACACTTAGAACATTTGCGAGAGGCGAGTCACCTGTTTAACAAGGATAACTTGTTTACACGTATCTTCACGATACCAATGTGCCCAGTGGCACAGTATGTCACCCACAGTCGGAGGAAAGAAAATGGGTATATAGATCATCAGTGGAATTACATTGAAATCAGTAAACAGGAAAGATTTCATATGATTTCATATCAGTGAGGAGATAGCTATCTGTGAAAAGAGGAACACCTGTGTGTGAATGAAGTACTGTGAAAAGAGGGACACGTGTGAAGACAGCACCTGTGAGGAATGGAACAATTATTAACGAAAAATATAGGCCTGAAGAGAGGAACATCTGTGAACAGAGGAACAAATTTGGTAAAGAATTCTCGTGGATAAGAGAACGCGAGTTCAGAGAAGAACTGCTAAGCATACATGTGGTGATGTCAAAGCGGGAGAACTAATGAGGGAAACGCCTCAGAACGGAGAGCATTCATTCGTCGTTAAAAGTTACCTGTGTGAAAGAGAAACGTTTGTGGACTTCACGATAACCTATAAAAACAACTGATCATATCCAAAAGGAACATCTGCGAACAATCGAAAAATGAATGAACAAAAGAATGACAGAACAACACCCCCGGATAGTGAAAGAAACACTTGTAAAATATGCTATCTGTGGAGAGAGGAACCGTGTAGAGGTAACAAAAGAGCATCAGTGTACAGATAAACAAAGGGACACCTGTATGCACAATGATACTTTTCAACCGCGGAGCATCAATAGGAACAAACAACACAAAACAGGAGAACATCTGTGAGCAGTACACGAGTAGACGTGGGGAAGGGATACGCTTGCATGTTAATGACGTACAAGTGTGATGTAGAATTTCCAATATCTCTCATATCTCCTGGTCAATTCAGCTCTTTTGGAGGGGAAAATATAGCTATTGTTTATTAACAATCCAGCCATTTTTCTCTGTCGTTGATAATGCTGTTGATTATATCGTGTGATGATTAAGGGTCACATGTTATCAGAGGGTAAATTTCTTCGACAGTCTACATTCCTGCCACGGGGCTGTGACATCCTCTCAGCCTCCATGTGACGTCCTCCGCTCAGGGTGATCCAGCGTCCACCATAAAAAGAACGGTTGAATTCCTCCCACACGGAGGGGAAGGGAGTGGAGGGTGGAGGTAGTTCCTGGCCATACGTTTCCTAATAATCAAGCAAATAATCAAGCCCCCTCCCTGTTTCCCAGAGCTTAAGGATTATTCTTCAGGCACTCTGTATCCTTCACGTAATAGCTCCTCGTTGCTTCGTCTGAACACATTCCTTTGAATACCTTCTCGTGTCTCCTGACTACATGGGTATATCCACCTCCGGCTGTCACATGGAAACGTCAGTATTGGCTCTTCAATACCGTTGACTGTGCGAACTCGTGAAAATACCCGCTTTTTTTATTTCTACTTTCCATGAGAAGATTATCATTGTCACTCCTGGTGATAATTCTATCCTTGCCGAGCTACTTAAAGGAGAGGTTATCATTGCTAGGACGAAAGCATCTGTTCCAACTTCTAAGATCATTTCTTTTTCTCCAGTCCGTCGTTGAACCATTTCTGTTCTGAGGCTAATCGAGTACCGGACTTGGCATACAGAACTTACTCTTTTTTTTTCACGATTTGCATTTACCGCCAACTTCCTTCAGAAATCATGGCAGACATGTTATTCGTGAAGCGAAGCGCTCGTACATCTCTTTCTTCCAGTAAGAGATCTTTTTTTTTCAGTCTGCAGCCACAGTCTGTAGCCAGAAGTCTGTAACAGCTTCTGCACCTTAAAACTTAGAATGACACTTGCGTACTTCTTTGTCCTGTTTCTGTAATCAGGCGTTGAGCCTGCGACCCCCGTTAGTGCTATCAATCGTAAATATAATGCTAACTTGCCTTTTGTCCTGATCTGCCATCCATATACATATACATGTTATGGCACAGAGGCTGTGTTGTAGCTCTCGATCTAATTTCAGTCTGATCTGAATCTTAGTTTGAGTAGTTAAAGGAGGTGCCATTGAGCTAAAGATATGTTTCCAGTTCGATATTGATGGCGGCAGATGTATTGGGAAACGAATCATATGCACACACCACTGGCTCCTACTTACACGTCCTTTCCTCAGTCCTTTACTGATAAGGATTCTTACAACTATCATCTGGCATCTCGAAGCAGTTTTTCAGTCGTGTGAAGTACTGTCGAAGAGACTCATTTTCCCTTTAACATTCTTATTGTCCTTTCCTCTTAACCCATTAAGCATGATGGTACGATACTTAGGTATGATGGCTTGGTCTTTCAGCAGACACTTGAGGGTCAGGTTAAAGGTCATGCTATAAACAAAGGTCGTATCATTATGCTGAGGAGTCGAAGCAATGCCCTTAAGGAGTTAGGTACAGTGTAGAAGGGTTTGAAATGTGTCTAGGATTTCAGGACAGATTAATCAACAGAAACTCGTACCTTCCATTCTGCACACACAGCCATCCTTAAGTCATTACTATTTCATATCTGGAATTGTTTTTATTTAAGGTTTCTGTACAAACACATTAACTGTAGCAACAAGTGTTATTGACTGGTATGAGACTGTGGCGAACTAAACTAGTGTAGCGTTTTATCTATCTTTTTCTTTTTTCATTTTCGTTCGCCGTTCTTCGCGTTAACCAGGTAGCTCCTGAGACAGACGAAGAACGGCCTCACCTGCGTACATCTACTCTCTAGCAGTTATGTATAACGCCCTGAATCCAGTGTCCACTATCCGCGCTCAAGCCCCCTGAATACCTTTCCGCGGTTTCACCTGGCCATTTCATGTTCCCTGGTTCTTCCCACTAAAAGGCGTATGGATCCATCTACATCACATCGCTCTAAATCACTCTATCCTACGCACGCCCCGCACCTCCCTAAATGCTAAGGGAACGAGAACTAAAAAGCTCCATCACTCCATCCTTCCACATCTTCCTTTTTCTCCCTCTACTTTTGACACTTAAATTCTTTTAGTTTCTCTTCGCTCATCCTCCCTATTTGTCCAAACAATATTTCAGCATATCCAGTATTCTTCGTTTCTCTTCGCTCATCCTCCCTATTTATCCAAACAATATTTCAGCACATCCAGATCAGCTTTGGCAATCATGCTTCGGTCATTATCACACAACTCACTCACACAGTCATTCATTACATGATCAACTCTCCTCATACCACATATCGTCCTCGGGCATTTCATATCCAACACATCCATCCTCTTCCCGCCTTTTACATTCAGAGGCCAAGACTCATAGCCCTAAAACGCTGTCGGTACTACGACACAGGATCGTCAAACATACCCATCTTTATCCTCACAAAATGACATCTTCCTCGGATTCCTCAATGTACCTGGGACTTTGCTCCCTCTCCCACTATAGATAGCTATGACTGACTTCCTCTCCCATCATCCCATCCGTTGCCACGTCCACTTCTGCTCATTCAAAACACTCCAATTCCTCCAGGTTCTCCCCATTCAAATTACACTCGTCCCCCTTTTAAGCCTCATTACCTTACTTTTATTCTCTTTAATTCTCGATTTCCTCCTTTCACACGCTCTTCCAAACTCATACGCCGGCAGCTGCCGTTTCTCTCTCCAGTTTGTCACCAGAGGCTAGTTATCTGTATACAACAACTAACTCCCCTCCTGGTCCTTTACTCCTTCCTCCAGCATATAGTAGATCCATCCCTTCTATCTAAGACATTCCTGATCACGCCATCCATGAAAAGATTAAACAGCCATGGTGACATCATACACCCTTGAAGTAGACCCACTTTTGTTTGGAAGTTATCATTCTCCTAATTTCCTACCCGCACACGCCCTTTTATTTTTTCCTCGATTAGAACTCTTCACCTTATCAGACAGCTTTCCTCCTACGCCAAATAGTCGTTGAACCATCCAAAAAGCACCACTGTCAACCTTACCATAACGCTTTCTCCAGATCCATAAATGCTGCATACAATCCCTCGCTCTCTCTACGTATTTCCCTTGCAAATATCTTCAAACTTAAACACCTGGTTCAAACATTCGCCACCACTCCTGCAGCCTCATTATTTCTCCCCATTTCTCGATGCTCAGCGCATGCCCACTACCCTGGCAATCACTACTCTCCAGTACACCTGTTGAGGAACAGACATACACCTCCACATTTTCCTGAAGTATAGGGAGTATCAAACACGGCAGGTCATAAACATAGGTAATTTTATTTTGTTCTACAGTACATATCTTTATTATGATCATTCTAGAGCTCACGTCGAGATCACGTGACCTTCCAACACCGTCATATGCTACGCTAAATTGCACCGTCCCAGCTACATTGTGTACTCTACGACGTATGTATGTACATGGGTCTAAGAGATCTACACCTACGAGAAAGAAGCAAGCACGTTATTTACATACGTTAGATTCACAGTTCTTTACGTCAAAAAAATGTTCATCTTAACACTTCATCAACGCCGTGGAAATTCCAACCACAGCTTCATCATTCACGAGTGACCAGAGGCTCCTGAGAACATTGCTGCAATGATTTGAGTCAGGAGTTACGCTGTTCACTCTGCTCTTGACCTGAGCTCCAGTTTCCGAGGTGCTGAATCTTACAGTGAAAAGTTATTGAAGCTTTAGATACACGAGACATTTACGGGGGAAAATTTTCTTGTCTTTCACACTGGCCTTGACAGACTTTTTAATGCTATTAGCAACAGCCTTATGGATGGTTTTGAGAATGCAAACCGTAAACTTGAAGTTGGAAATCCACGTGACGTGAGATAAATCTCTGGAATGCAACATTATGTCAACTATCAGCATACATAAAAGAAAATAAGGCACTTATCAACTATATTTGGTCAGTAGCTACTGCTGTTTCATCCTTGGACTTGAAAAAGATGCAGGTATTTGCTAATTGATAACATATCAGGACTCGAGAATTATTTATGTGAGTTATGTTTACGAGTGAAGAAATGTAAGGCAGATGTGTATCACAATAGAGAAATGAAAGACATCCTATGGAAGACCACTAAGCTCTTGCTGGACGCGCCGTTTGCTAAGGATCAGATGCCCAGTTGAAATAAGCTTAACTATTATTTACTCAGAACTAACGCCATCTTGCGTCTGGTGTTAGATTTACAGCAAGACCACCAAACACTCACAAGGCGTCGATTTCCAACTAGTTAGCATTAAAGCTCTCCAAAGTTAACGTGTTAATATCATCTAAAACTATCGTGTCAATATTCTCTACAGCTACTGTGTCAGTATACGTCTATCGTCTCTATTGTACTAAACTATATCGTGTTACAACTCTCTAGAGGCACCGTTTCAGTATCCTCTCTGAAGCTACTGTTCCAGCATCCTGCGAAGGAATGAATAGTCTCAACAACCCTAGAATATCGCACCAGTTTTCCTAAGAAGTAACAACCCGGTTTCATGTAAAGCTCTCAACCCCATAGCCATGCAAAGCTATGGCACTAGTATGCATCCTTATTAAAGCTAAGAGTCAGAATTACCTGTATATAATGGAGCTGCAACATCCGAATGTTCCAAAGCCTTCCTAGCTCGGTCTGCAGATAAGAAATTTTCAGTCGACAGAAACGACTTTAGTTGGCTTCCACCGACCTCCTTACCGCCCCGTCGAGAACTAACGCTACAAACGACTTCTCAAAGCTGTCTCCAACGACGATATATCGATATATAAGTTACTGATAGTCACTGAGTATCCACAAGCTGACAGTAGCAAAATTCAATGAAACATGATATACTAACTATATCGTGTATGATTACCAACATAGTTCATCACCTATCACTAACTGCAGCTACGCTATCATTAGGGTTTGTTTCTAATAGTGTTAGGGTCCTTTTGATTAAATGTTTGGTGCGATTATTGCGTTTATCGACTCATGCTGTCCACGATATGAAAGAAATCTGAGAATAGTTTTATGTAAACCATGTTGCTAATTTGAACTTCAGTGTTTACTATGTTGTAAAAGGCGACAACGGAACTAAAAAAAGTGGATGTTGTGTAAACCTAATTATTTGTAGTCAGAGGTTGATCGTTCTTATACCTAAATCGACATATTCTTCTCCTTTGTTAACCAATGATAACGCATTTCTAACTCGGTCCAGGTTTCCAGGCGTACTTGTTAAATCTCTAAACTCACACACCCCCTTTTCGAACTAGGCTCCTTACCATTTTCCGTCAATCTGAGCAAGTTGTTTAGTATACTATCTATTTCTTAACAATTATGGTAAACTAAAGCTATTTAAAGCCCTTAAAGTTTCTGAGAGATTATTGTACAAGTTTCGAGGTCTACTTGTTTACATCCCTTTAATACACCTTCGATATGACATGAATGCGTCGCTTTTTCTGTTGCAGTCCCAAACGTTGCTGCAGCAAACCCATTAGTATCGCTCATCAGTATCCTCTGTTTAATCAACTCCCTTGTTCTATCATCTCATGTTTTTCAGATGATTTTTTTTACTTAAATGGTTAAACAGTACCTCACGGACCAACCAGAAAGATATCTTCGTAAAATCAGAGTGTATCAATGTCTGCCAATCTGCATTACTTGTACTCCCAGCTCTGCTTGCAATTGGAATCCTGGACATTACTAGAGAAGTCTCAGGACCCGTCATGGAAGCGCTTACGAGGCAAGAGATGATTCGCGTTAAAATCATGGTAGAAAAGTATCTTAAGTGGTGGGTGCGGTAGTTCCTGTGCGACTGGTGTACTGTTACAATTCCTTTAACACATGTGAAGAACTTAAGACTGAAGTAGTTGTGTCCCTAAGATATAAATCACTTGTATATCTGCGCAGTACAGCGTTATCATGTCTTACAGCTAGATTAGCCTATTCTAATAAAAGGGGAACAATATAACTAGGTTCATAAATAAAATCAGCATCATTCAAGCGGAGGTAGTTATGACATGTCGCCACAGTGTGGATGCAGGGACTTATGCCTCCTTCTTCAGCAGGGAATCTATGTTGTATTCCGGTCGCTTGGCTATGACAGGGTCATCGTTGAGCGCTGGGGACTCTGGCGGGGTGTGGGCGGGAGGTAACACGCCTGGGGAGGGCGTGGACCTGCCAGACAAGTGACCGATTTCCAGCTGGGCTTTCGGGTTGATTTGCGCAGCTTGAGCCTCCAGGGTTCGCATCTCGAGGGCTCGTCGGTACTCCTCCAAAGCCTGCAGGTCTAACGTGCGGTACTGCTCTAAGGCTCGCAACGTTGCCAGGCCCTTGATGTCCATCCGTCGGGGCAATTCCGTGGCGCGAGTGTCCAGACCCTTAGGCCCCGAGCTCTGACCTGCTGGGCTGCTGCGCCCTTCATTGACTAAGCTGTCCTCTGTTGGTTTTACTTCCGCAACATCGTTCTCCTCCTCAGGCCTCGTTGGAGACGCCTTGCTCGCATTCTGAAGGGAAACTCTGTCACTCAGAGCTTCATGCGAGGTGGGTTTCGAGGCTTCGTGATCACGTAGGGCATCACTGGCCGTTTCAGGTTTGTGATGGGCTGGGTCTTGGACGGTGGACTCGACTGCGTTGTGGCTGAGATCTTGGGCGGACTCAGTTTTATGGTGGGCAGAGAGCTGGGCGAGGAGGGCGTGGAAGGAGGGCGGATAGAGGAGTGGGTTGCTGAGTGGGTTGAGCAGGGGATACCTGTGGAAAAGAGAAGAGGTGAGTGACTTGGGGTGAACCACAACTCGCACGTTAATATTAAACTCCACAACCAATAATTTGGGTGATGCTAAAAAAAAGATGGTACTCAACTTGTATTTTAAGCCTTAACTTCAGCAAATAATGCAATACTTTTTAAATATTCTATCAATTCACATACGATCAGAATGATGCATCATCTAGTCACTGACAGACATTGACGAAAATGAATAACTCAAGTTTGCAAAATACTTCAAGTTACTAATAAGCTTTTTTTTTTTTTTTGATTCAACTGACGTGCTAACAAATTCTTCAGTTCATTGATTAATTTTTCACTTTGTGTTGTATCGAGAACTAAACGTAAACTACAGTGAATCATCTGTGGCCTAACATTATGAGAGAAAACACTGAAAGCTAGATTCCCGCCTCATGAAGTTCTCTGTGTCATATCAAATCACTTTACATTTATTGCTAAGTGCATTCAGTATTCTACCGTTTCGTGAAGTCTATTAAAAAGAAAAGACACCAGAAATGATAACACTTACGGTACATTAACATCTGGTGGGTCAGTCACGGTGTTCGGTAATTCAACTTTTTCAATTTCTTTACTCCAGGTTACATGCAGATCATCCCAGCATTGCCAGTTATGACAGAAAAACAAGTATTTTTGAAGGACACAACTTGTTGCGAACGATACGATGTGCAAACATTTAAGTAAAACCATGAATAAAGATCTGTTACACACTTTCAGACCTTATCAAACTGAAATTGACTGTCGTTATTGGCAGCTGTTTTGTCCTCGGCCAATAAAAGTCCAAGGCGAATCATATTATATCGCTGGAAAGACCAGTCTTAGAGAATTTAATGTCCAGTTTTTGTACTAAATGTGATTATGCGACTGAGAAAGCTTTTTTTTCTATCTTTTCTTTTGTTTCTTGAATCTTCATCGGATGAACAAGCAATAGTTTTTCTTGTTAACACGAAGGCAAAAAGTTTGTACATGAGGACACTTCGAGACGCGAATGTAAAATCAAGATGTATGTGGAAATTGTCAATATACATTCTATTGGAAGTGAATACATAAGAGTTGATAGAGTAAAACACTGAATCCAGCCATCTGGATTCAATATCTTTCAGACACCTCAGTTTCTTGCTCCATAATCGCTCCGTGTCATATGCCTTTATAATAATGGCTGGGCTGTCTGAATATTCTTGCAGTGCCTTGTGAGAGGAATTCTCGTCCGAGTTAGTCGAATTGCTAAAGAAAACATTGTTGGACAGTTCGATATCTCCAGTTATCAGTGTTCAGTAGATTTGTTCAAACTCCTTAATTATAGGCAACTTTCCACACGAGGAGGTTTTAAATACAGTTACAAATGTAAAAATTTATTAGATGTGTCTGATCCCAAAATGTATATGCAGATGAAGGTAGCAACAGATGATTACTTCCCAAAGTGCTGGGAAAGGCATCTGGCAAAGTTGGAACTTGAAACAAAAAACAACAACAACAACACGAGTGCCTTTTTTGCTGCGATAGGGTCGATGTCTCAGGCGAGGCAGGTGCTTGCATTGCATCCGCTGCAGAAGCTAGTCTGGCTGTGTGCTTCGAGGATCATCATGTTCAGGGTTAGGAGCATCAGACAAAGGGGCTTGATGAAGAGATAATCGTGTCCGTAACTGGACTTGTGCAAGAGTATGATGACCTCTTGAGCAGTTCTTTCTGTATCACTTGCCTCATGTAATTAGGTTTTTCTTTGATCAGCTTATTTTGATGTACTATAGACTGATATACAATAGAAACTGGAGCGTTAGCTCTTCCACTGAGCACCAATCCCTTAGCAATCGGCGGATTTTGGAAGCTGCTCGAGTATATCATCAACCTAAATATTCTTCTGACTTGGACATAAGGCTTGAGCGAGACTCTGACGAGCTGTAAATAAATGACTGTTACGTACTTACAGGTCACACTGACCCTCGTTGTGACCTACCTGTAGGCGGCGGTTGCCCTTGGGTCCCTCACCAGCGGCAGCAGGGGCGGGAACACACTCTGGGCGGCGGCGCTGGAAGACGACGACGAGGAAGGGGAGGGCGTGGACGATGCCGAAGATGAGGAAGCGTGGGAGTAGAGGAGAGACGGGAAGCGCGGAGGCTCGTGGGGCTTGGAGGCCGGGGGTCTCGGGTATCCAGGGAAGGCGGCAAGCTTGCTAGCCAGTGACGAGTACGGCGACTGACTGGCTAGACTCCCACTCGATCCAGTCAGACCTGTTGGTGAAAGGGTGGCTTAAAGGTCCCGATTGCTTTTTTGCTACTAATATTCTACTATTTGTTGATACTGTTATCATTAACAGTGATATTCATATCTTTAACGTCACTAGTTATCGTTAACCTTTCTGGTGGTTGCTTATGAAGACAAGCTTGGGGAAGAGACAGACTGGGAAAGAGGAGAAATTCCTGTGACAGGAAGAGGTAGAAAGCTATGAAATAACACACACAGAAAGTTCTGGTAACGATGAGCGTTGTGTTAAGAAAGCTATGGAGGAGGAAAAAGTTGATATGAATAAATCTGGGGTTCAGGGTCAGAGAAGATAAATCGCTTCTACCAGAGAAGCAATGACATGTTTCATTTTAAGCTCCTACTCTAAAGAAAGAAACAAAAGAAGAGCTGTCTAAGCTTTTCCTGAGCTGGTTTTTCAAAGAAAATGTGCTGATATAAAAGAAAGAGAACAGCAGTACAACTTGACATGTAGTAGTGCCACTAAAGTGATATACAAGATCCACTTTGCCACCACATCGACCTGGAAATAACTGAGAACCACAGGAATGACAGGCGAAAGTCACACAGCCTTTGATGTGGTCAGAAACCATAGCAGCACCGGGAAACAAGCCAACGTCGCAGCACCACTTGAGTTACTAGGTACCTGAGGACGACTACATTACTGGACTCAGGGCAATCCAAAGTGTCTACAGCGGCCGAGGGAAAGATAAGGTACAACTAGAGTGACTAGGAAAGTTCACGGTACCGTTAGAGTGATCTGCAAGAGTGCAATAAGAGTGAAAAGATGAGCTTAACAATACTTTATTGACTTACGAAAGCCAAAGTTTTTCTTGACTTGAGGAGAGAGAATTAGAGTGTCACTGTAGTGGCAGAGAACCAGGGTATCACTCTAGTTTAGGGGACAGGAGGAATCGAGCTGCCGCTGGAGTGTCAGGGATTAACGAAATATGTGAGTTACTGAGGACAGAGTGCGAGAAGAGACGTAAGAGAGTGCCAGAGTTTAACTTCACTCATCAGGGAGAACCAGAGTGCCACTACAGTGATCAAGGAGAGCCAGAGTGCCACTAATGGGACTAAGGAATGACAGAGTACCACAGTAGTGACTGAGGAATACCAGAGTGCCAGAACAGTGACCAAGGAGGACCAAGAGTGCCACAACAGTGACCAATCAGAACCAGAGTGCCATTACAGTGACCAAGGGGAACCAAAGTGCCACTACAGTGATCAAGAGAGTGGAGCAGCGGTTCACACGAGATAAGTTAGAGTTCATAAGAGAATGAAGTCGGGGTTCACAAGTGAGTGTAAGTTGCGGTTCACAACCGAACGTAAGCTGGGGCTCACAAGAGAGTGAGTCGGGACTCACAAGAGTCGGGCTTCACAAAAAAGTGAATCGCAGCTCTCAAGAAAGTGAGTTAGTGTTCACAAGGGAGTATACGTCGGGATTCACAAGACAATGAATGATGGGTTCACAATAGTTCAGTTGGGGCTCACAAGAAAGTGCAGTCGAGGCTCATTAAACAGTGTAAGTTAGGGCTCACAAGAGAGTGAGTCGAAGTTCACAACAGAGTTCAAGTCGGGACTCACGAGAAAGCACGAGTCGCAGTTAACAAAAAAAACACATGTCGAGACTCAAAAGAACGTGCAAGTTCGGGCTCATAACAGAGTACAAGTCAAGGCTCAAAAGAAAGCACAAATTGAGGCTCAAAAAAGAGAGCACGAGTCAGGACCCTTAGCAAAGTGGAAATTGGGCTCAGAAGATGCTACAAGTTGGGGGCTTAAAAGAGAGTGAATATTGGAGCTCACGTGAGAGTACATGCTGGGAATCATAAGAGAGTAGAAATTGGGTGTTTGAAGGAGAGTATAAGATTCGGGCTCAAAAAGAGCGCCAGTCTATACCTGCAAGAGAGGACGAGTCAGGGCTCACAAGAGAGTGCAAAGTCTTCGCTCACACGAAAGCCTACTACGTCAGGGCTCGAAGATGCGGATGTAGGGGCTCAAAGGACAATAGCACAAGAGCACATGGGGACCCAAAAGAGAGCACGAGTCTGGACTCACCTTTCTCCTGCTTCCTCCACTTGGCTCGCCGGTTCTGAAACCACACCTGGATCCTGGCCTCCGTCAGGCCGATCTTCATAGCCAGCTCCTCCCTGCAACACGACACCCATTTTGTACACCTCAGTACAACTACACTCTGCACCTAAATACAGCTTAGTACATCTAGGCTGAGCACCTCAAGACATCTACCCTGAAAACCTCAGTAGACCTACACTGTACAACTTAGTACAAGTTAGTACATCCACATTGAACACCTCATTACACCTAAACTAAACCTCAGTATACCTACACTGTACAACTCAGTACAGCTTAGTACATCTACACTGTACACTTCATTACACCTACACTGTACATCTCAGTACACTTACACGGTGCACCTCAGTACACCTACACTGTAAAACTCAATACATGTACACTGTACCTCTCATCACATCTACTCTGTACACCTCAGAGCATTTCGGCACACTTACACTGTACATTTTAGGAAGAACACGAACTCTTATACTCCTGTGTGCAGTATCTGGCTGTACGTAGCGTCATTAGAATATTCATAAACACACACACACACACACACACACACACACACACACACACACACACAC